>CM039125.1:23428683-23476628 GCA_022036555.1 Microstegium vimineum
GATGGAAAACGGCTGTTGACCAGTCAAGCCTTAGCTCATTTGACACGTGTTGAAAACGGTGTCAACACATGCCCCCAGTTTCGGAGTGTATAATACTTTACACGCCGAAATTCCCTCTACTGTAGTCGTTGCTGTAGCCGTTACCTTCGAGATAAATGCACAGTTTCCTCGATCTCCGCGCATGGAACCGCAATTTAATAATAAAACCCCTCGATTGTAGCACAAACAGTTGCAAATTCCCTCGATCATCGCGCGTATCTACCGCGGGCCTCTCCACATTCCTGCACAGTGTGAACCGAAACCCCAAAATACCCCTGAGTAAGCTTATAAAAGTTACCGGGTCCAATCTGCTTTTTACCCCAAGTCTATTTTCACTTTCACACTCCCTGCCTTCGTCTTCAACCTCCGGCAGCGCCTCCGAAGAACACATGTTCGAGCCCGAGCAACAATCTTCTCCGCAATCCAAGGACGAACCGCAAGCACTCCTTCAACTCCAATGGCGATCCAAGTCGACATCCCCAAGGTAAGACCTATTCTCTTCCTAATCCAACCCTCTGCTGGTTCTTTCCCCGTCCAAAACTTTCCCCGTTCCTTTTCTGATTCTTCCATTTTCCTCCCTTTCGAACCCTAGGAATTGTACAACAAGGTGGTTATCCCGCTTGCTCAGTCTAACTTCAGCTGCCTAGGCCCTATGGGGAATCCGGATCCCAGCTTGATAATCAACGCAGAAACCAACCGAATCCCTTTTAGATCCGAATGTTTCGGTTTAGGACAGTGGAAGGATGCCTTCCGGTCATGGCCCAAGCCCACCAAGGGGTGGAAAAACTGGTACCTCAGGATTGCTAGGGCGCAGCAGGTCTATTGGCAAGAGTGCAGCTTGGACCAGTGTATCAGGCTCTCCATTGCCGATATGGAGAAGAATGAAAACATGCTGATGGCTGCCTCCTATTTCTGGTCAGACACCATGAATGTCTTTCTTTTCCGACACGGACCAGCTACCCCACCCTTGCCGATGTCCACATGTTGATCGGCCTGGACGTCTCTTCTGCTGATACTTTCACCCTGTTCAACAGGAAAGCCGAGTACAAAGTGAACACTAGGAACATCGGCGGCTAGATAGGCTACATTCATGAATACCAGAAGACAGGATCGGTAAACCAGCGGGAGCACACCACGTTTCTGAATATGTGGCTGGAAAAATTCATTTTCTGCGGCAGGGCAGTTGGACCGACCATTATGCACCTTCCAGCAGCTGAGCTACTTGCCGATGGAACAAGACTTCCCTAGGCAGATATCTTCTTGGATCGGTATACCGTCTTTTACATCAAGTATCCCAGAAGTTACTGCTAGGTGAACCCATCGGCAATCTCGGGGGTCCTTGGTGGTTTATCAACATGTGGCTGAACGCACACATGCACAAGGCCCTGTAGTTCGATCTGTTCGCTCAACAATTTCCGAGGGACATATCAGAAGACTACCAGTATAGAGATGATGAATCGGCAACTCGCCCTCCACTTAACTTCGGAGAGGCCATTATAGTGCTGCCAGGGACAGATGCCGATGCAGAGCATTTCGGCGCATTTTTTCAGAAGTTCTATAATGGAATTTCTGCCACAGAACGGCTCTGGTGGCCATATGTCGATGAAGACAATCAGTTCCCGCTGCTATTCAAGCTTACCGATGGGAACGTGCCCGAGAACCAAGTAATCATGAAGGCCAGCATCACTCCCCGAGCTATTCCAGTGAACATCTTCGGATCTGGGAAGAATGCCCCTCCATCTTACGAGTTCTACTACCCATCGGTAGCCGCGAGACAACTGGCATTTGGTCAACTGCCGATTAAGCTCTCCTACTCCAAAGTAGTGAAGCCTAGGTAGACATTCTCCAGTGCTCTAGACTGGAACAAGGTTGTCAATCTTCCCCCAGTGTCGATGTGTCAGACATTGATCTATCTTCCTGGTCACCAACTTTCTTTATCACAAATGAGTACAAATCTTGGTGGCAAGAATGGAGGTGTCAATTGTTTGCCAAGTCATCGCACTATTATCGGAAAATAATTGACGTCGATCACATCGTTCCCGACGACACGGTAAGTTGTATTCCGATGCATTCCTTATTACTTTACCCCTATTATCGGCATCTGACCCCTTCACACTCGGCAGGTTGATGATCCGATTCCTCCAATGAGCAGGAGCGGCAAGCCCTTCAATCTCCGGATAATGAACCCCATCTCGCTCATCGCAACAAGGCTCCCACGTTAGCTGCCTTCACTCCTCAGCAGGTACCTACACCGACACCTGCAAAAACCAAGGCTACATCGGCCGCTGCTGCTGCCCTGACGCGGGTTTTTGCAGTAAACTCATCTTCACCCATACCGATTACATACTATTTTATCGGCAACATTTATTCTGTATAACTCGCACTACATTCAGACAATGTGGTCATCGGCAGCTGCGTCAAGTAGACAAGCATCTCCCAGTCCTGCTGTCGATGCCCCCCAGTCTTCATCAAAACGGGTTGGGTCCCCTGCTGCTGCGCCAAGGAAGAAAAGGCGCCTGAGGTTGGCTTCTCCATCTTCGCCATCGGCTCAAGTTGCACCACCAACCGCCGGCGCGTCATCGGCAGAACCTCCGTCGGCTCCTATCCTGATCACCCGATAGATGACGTCCTCGATCAGGAGACAACTCCACCTGCCGTAGCAGCGGAGGTGACATTGCATCGGCACCGCCAGCCGAAATCCCCGATGAAGAAACGGTGTCGCCACCACAGGAGCCAATCACGACAACAGAAGCGACGCCAGTGACAACGCCAACATCACCGATAGCGTCAACTACTTCCCCAACGGGAGCTCCTTCATCGGCAACCACCGCCACTCTTCAGGATGAAGCTGGACCATCCACCATGCCAAGCCCCAGGCAAGAGATTTGCTTCAAGATGGTAAGTCAATTACCTAAAAATTCATAATGTAACCTTATGATCGACACATTTTGACTTCTTTGTTTTCGGGCCCAAGACTCTCCAGATAGTCTCTTCTCCTTCGGCCTCAACCCCCAGGATGAAGATGAACACCAAGGCCTCGTTCGAGCGGACAGCCTGTTTTCTTTCGCAATCGACATCCCCGATGACGATGAGGAGGAAGAAAGCTCTGTTCCAGCTCTATCGGCAGAGATCAAGTCCAAGCTTGAAGCATTGCTTTCCTTGCTGCTGCAAGACACACCCCAGCTCATTCAAGATTCATCCGCAGTAAGGATTGCTTTTAAGGACATCCAAGGCCACCTTCCTACCGATATGGAAGAAATTCTTTTCCAAGCAACCTTCCTCGACAGCAAGCAAATCCAGTACCAGAGGCTCTCCCGTCGCATTGCCGATAGGGCTGCCCAATCCAAGACCGAGGAGGAGAAGCTTAAGTTCAAAAGTATTGCCGATGAAAAGCATAAGGGCATCGGTTAAGCAGAAGTCTCCAGCGCCAACCTTGATCAAGAAATTACTCAGCTGTCGGCAAAGAAGGAGGAGCTATTGGCTGAGCTACAAAGGGTTGAGGAGGCTCTGACCGTAGCCAATCAGCAGAAAGCCCAACTATCCGATACCATCAGGGTCCGGCGGCAAAAAGAGATCAGAATGCCCGACAAGCTATCTTGTTGAAGAAAAAGATCAAGCCAGTCGAGGGCTCTGCCGATGCCGATGCCAAGGAGATGGACGAGATAGAACAGATTCGCCTGCGTGCGATATCAGCCATCCACTCCTTGTTGTAATCCATTTGTTGTATCGGCAAATATAACTTTGATACTTGATTTTGGTTCTTGTAAAATAATGTCATTACATTTTTACTGATGCTTATATAATTTTTTCCTTCATCGGTATTCAACAGAGCACTATGCGTCTAACCATATGCTAGGGTAATATTTCTTCAAGTATTTACCGTTGATTGCTCTAGAGAATGCAACTCCTTCGAGAGTTTCCAAAATATAGGCATTACCAGGAGCAGACTGTTTTATCCGATAAGGACCTTCCCAATTAGGAGACCATTTTCCAAATTTCGAACTCTTAGTCCCGATCGGTAAAATCAACTTCCAAACCAAATCACCACCGGAAAATTCCTTTACCTTCTTGTCATACCATCTGGCAACTCTCTTCTTATTCTCCTCAATACTGATTAATGCCCTTAACCGATGACCTGCCAAATCTTCTAACTCATCTTTTATCAGATGTAACACCCTAAAATTTGAATAGTAAAATAGATTTGAATTTGAGTTTAATTTGATTTAATTTCAAATCATTTTGTGAAGCATAGAATTAAATATATAAAACTAAAATTACATATCATGTTAGGGTTCAACATGTGTGATGCATCCCATGCCTCTGCATTTTTCTTTGTATTGTTTGAAGTTGCAAAACCTTCAAAATCTATTTGTGGAAATCAATTTGCAAAATTCAATTTTGAAAACAAAAAGAAAATGGAAAATCCTCTTTTCTCTCTGTTTCCCTTTCTGGCCTAGTGAGCCCGCAGGCCTGCTCTTCCCCTCCCTTCCTCTTTCTCTCCGAGTGGGCCGACCACTTCACCCGGCCCAGTCCGCCCGCGGCCGCACTCTCTCTCTCTTTCACTGACACTGATGCCCCACCTGTCGGCGCCTCCCTCTCTCCCTCCCTTTCACCGACAGCCTGGGCCCGCCTGTCATTTCCTCCCCTCTCCTTCTCGTGTCCGACCCGCCACCCCGCGCGTTCCGCGCCCGCGCTTGCGACCGAGCAGGACTCTACCCTCGGCCGCAATAAATAGCGCCGCCCCACGCCGTTTTCCCCATCGCAAACGCCTCTGCTCGCCTCGCATCACGCCTGCCGTCATCCGAGCAGCGTGCCGCCGCCGTTCCGCACCGCCGGCTGCTCCACGCTCTTCGCCAAGCGCCGCAACACCTTCGCGTAAGTGCAGAACGCCGCCTCCCTCTCTTTTCTCGTTCAATTGCACTCTGGTTCGTCGGATCACCGCGCACCGAGGTTCCGCCGCCGTGGTTCACCGTTGTCGGACTTCCCCGTCCTTCCCCGAGCCTCGGCTTTGCCCTAGTGGTGTTCGCCGTGCTCCTCGCATGCTTCCCGCACCTTTTTCCGGTCGAATTAGGGCATCCGAGCCCTAACCGCCGCGCGCAGACCGTCCGCCGCCGCCGTGCTATGACGTCGGTGTGTCCCGGTTGTCCCCGAGCCTCGCCATAGCCCTAGGCGAACTCGCCGTATTTCTCTCTCTCTCCTGGTGTGCTCAGTTTCGAAAACGGGTCACCGTGGACCCTGATCGGCTTACGCCGACGAGGTTTCGCCTCGGCCGGCCATGGCGCCGCCGAGCGCCGCTCTGCTCCGGTGGAAAACCGCCGCAGCTCCCTCCCCGATCTAATCCGATCCATCCATCGCGAATCCAACGGCCCAGAACACCCCGTACCCCTTCGGGTGGTCTTTTTCTTAAAGAGACCCCGAGTTTCTGGCCCTCTGAACCCGCAATCCTTTGGCGCCTTTGATCTATACGCTTTCCCCTCGGGAAAATGTATTCCCTTCTTAATTTTGTTTAATTCGAAAATAAAAGGAATTTCCTATTTTCAGTTTTGCCACTAAACTTCAAATGTCTATATTTTCTTCGTTTTAAATCCAAATTGACCCGTTCAAGTTGCGTTAGATCCGTAATTTTATGCTCTATCCAGTAGTATAGATTTCATCTATGTTAATTACTTTTGAAAATCAAAGAAAATTTTTTTGCTAATGCTTTAATCTTGCCCTCTTCAAAATCCTGTTTAATCTATAACTTATTCGTTTTAGATCCGATTAGCGTGGTTCTCGCGTCTTTGTGATCGTAGTAAAGTATAGATCTGTTTTATAACCTTTTCATAGTCTCTTTATTGTTTATAGTGTAATGTTCTGATCATATCTTGTTTGCTTCGTGTATGATTGTTCGGATAATTGCGTGGTGATGTTGATCGAGTTTAGCCGGTGAGATCTTCGGTGAGCAAGAGTTCTTTGCAGCAGATCAGGATCACCAGGAGCTTTGTGATCAAGGCAAGTTTAACATGGGATCATCCTTGTTACCTATTCACCATAATTCAATCTAGTCATATTGCATGTGTCTAATTTGATTCCTACTAGATCTATACCATAGCTTTGTTATCTTTTACCTTGTCACCATGGGTTTATATGCATATGGGTAGCTTTGCTATGCTTTACAATAATGGATCTAGAGAAGAATCTTGATTAATGATATATGCAACAATGAGATAAAACTGGCTTTTGTAGCAACATGGAATAGGACTCCACTGTAGGGCAAAAGCTGGGATAATAATGCAACCACGAGTGCTATAATGGCTCTGGCTTTAGTCAAGTATAAAGATTCGTACTAGCATGTTGGCAGTTCGTGAAAGGCACCATTGCCGAGCTGGTTGCAGGGCATGTTCTAGGGTGGTTACCGCTTCGAAAGGTACCATCGAGTAGAGGCTTTGCATACCCCTTGCCCTTGGGTCCGTAGGGTCTGGCAACATGTTAGGAAGACTTTTGAAAGACTTCATAGTGTTCCCTGCCCACTCACCTTGGAAGTGTTATGGGAGTTATAAACCCGGGCATATGGGTAACATGGATTGTGGGTAAAGTGTATAACCTCTGCAGAGTGTAAATCTATCATGATAGCCGTGCTCACGGTCACGAGCGGCCTGGAAAACTCACAGTGTAGATGATCATGTTGTTTAATGTTTAATGTGGCTTACTATATTTATATCATGTGGATATCAACTGGGTAAGCATAATTAAAGCTAAGTGTTGATAAAACTTGACCAAGTTAAAAGCAACCGCAGTACAGATAGTGTCAACCTTTTGAGCTTCATAACCCTATGTTACTCTTGCTGGGTACGTAAGTGCTCACTCTTGCTTTCTCAACCCCTTCAGATGGCTATGAAGACTACCGTGAGGAGTACTAGGCTAGTGGTCAACTAGTCGGCGTTCCCTGTGAAGTGGAGCTTCGTCGCGAGAGTTATCTTTATTTTCCGCTGTTATGTTTAATAAATATTATTCGTTATGTAATAAGCACTCAGTGATGGTACTGTTTAAAGATTTGTCGACTTATGTGTGTGATTGATCTCTGGGAACACATGAGTTATTCATATTCGATTTTATCCTTAAAATTGGGTGTGACATCAGAGTAGCATAATCATCGGTCGTTAACTAATCCTGAAAAGATAATCGCCTAGAACCAGTTTTAATTTCCCAAGGCAGGACAGCATCGTGTCCATAGACCAACTGATACGGCGAGACTTTGGTTGCACCATGACAAGCCATCCGATATGACCATAAGGCCACGTTTAACACCACATGCCACCTTCTAGGGTTTTCTTCAATCTTGCGCTTTATAAGCTTAATAACCCCCTTATTAGTTGCTTCAGCCTGACCATTAGCTTGAGCGTAATAAGATGAAGAATTCAATACCTTGAACCCCATACTAGCAGCAAACTCATCAAACTCTCCCGATGTGAACATGGTTCCTTGATCGGTAATAATAGTTTGAGGAATACCGAATCGGTAAACAATGTGCTCTTTAAGAAAATCCACCATGTTTGCCGATGTCACCTTCTTTAAAGGAATTGCTTCAACCCATTTAGTGAAGTAATCAGTAGCAACAAGTATAAACTTATGCCCTTTACTCGATAGCGGATAAATTTGGTCGATAAGATCAATAGCCCATCCCCTAAACGGCCAAGGCTTGAATATAGGATTCATTGCCGATGCAGGTGCCATTTGAACATTACCAAACTTCTGACAGTCCTGGCACCCTTTGAAATAGTTGAAGCAATCTTCAAGGATTGTCGGCCAATAATATCCATTCCGCCTAATCATCCACTTCATCTTGAATGTCGATTGATGTGCCCCACACACACCTTCGTGAATTTCACCCATCAACTCCTTTGATTCCTCTTTATTAAGGCATCTGAGCAAAACTCCATCAATCGTCCGATAATACAATTCATCGTCAAGGAGCACATACTTGGTGGCCTGGAACCTTAGACGCCTCTCAACCTTCTTAGATGGATCTTTTAAGTAATCGGCAATCTCACTTTTCCAGTCATCGGCAACTGTTACCGATGTCATGACTCCTTGAATCGGCTGATACCCTGAGGCACTCTGTCCTAACCGATTGGCCTCTTCATTATGTAATCTAGAAATATGCTCAAGGTGATACTCTTTGAACTGTTTTAATAATTGCAAACACCTCTCATGGGTTGCAATTAAAGCTTCACTTCATCATTCATACGTCCCAATCAACTGGTTGATCACCAACATAGAATCGCCGAAGATTTCAACAGCATCGGCACGCACCTCTCTGAGTAATTCCAGCCCCTTAAGTAAAGCCTGATATTCAGCCTGATTGTTTGTCGAAGTAGCAACAATCGGCAACGAAATTTCATACTTCCGTCCTCGGGGTGAAATTAAGACAATACCGATACCTGCTCCATCTTTACACGTAGATCCATCAAAAAATAAAGTCCAGGGAGCAGTCTCTACAGAGCTTACTACATTGCAATGTTGAGTAACAAAATCAGCCATTACCTGACCTTTAACCGCATTAGTCGATTCATACCTCAGGTCAAACTCTGAAAGTGCCAAAATCCATTTACCGATTCGTCCACTTAATATCGGCATCGACAACATATACTTAACCACATCATCTTTGCAGATAACAGTTCATTCAGCCGACAATAAATAATGCCTTAATTTGATGCAAGAGAAATATAGACATAAACACAATCTCTCTATGGCCGAATACCTGGTCTCAACATCCACCAACCTCCTGCTCAGATAATATATGGCACGTTCTTTCCCTTCAAATTCTTGAATTAAGGTTGACCGGATAACACCGTCATCGGCAGACAAATATAACCTGAAAGACTTCCCGTGTTGAGGTGGAACCAAGACTGGAGGGTTCACTAAATATCTCTTGATCTCTTCCAAGGCTAACTGTTGTTCTTCTTTCCATGCAAACTCTTGATCGGCTTTTAACTTCAACAATGGACTAAAAGATTTAATCTTACCCGATAAGTTAGATATAAATCTTCTAATGAAATTAATTTTGTCGATCAACAACCAGACTTGATGGGTAACCGATGTTCAACGATCAATCGGTCTAAACCAGGCATCTCTATATAATCCCAAGCAAAACAATCTTTATTCTCCTTTAATAAATCAGTTAACTGCTGTTTACATTGGGAATCTAACTTAGCACTAATAAAAGTAGGCCTAGGTTTACTACCATCGCCGATGTCAATCTCAAGTAAATCATCGGCGGACGCGAAGCCCTGCCCCAATTTTCTGTCGTCGGCGAACCGATCCATTAAAACTCTTCTTCAGGACCAACTGGTTGGATCGGTTTGATGTGGTAATCAGCAACTTTGAGGAATTCTTTGTCCCAAGCATCACCAGATATATACCTGGTCTGCTCATAAGTTTCCGATTCTACTGATGCAACAATAGATGGGGCTTCACTGCGGACGATTTTGATCTTGTCTTCGATCCATTGTACCAAGCTCTGATGCATAGTAGAAGGAATACAGCAATTGGCATGGATCCAATCTCTCCCAAGGAGCAGGTTGTAGGTGTCTTTGCCACTAATTACAAAGAATGTTGTCGGCAAAGTTTTACTGTCGATGATTAAGTCAACACATACGGCTCCCATAGCTGTCGACACGTTGCCTTCAAAATCCTTGAGCTTCATGTCGGTTTTGACTAAGTCTTGATCGCCCTTCCCAAGTTTTCTGAACACAATGATGAGGATATCAACACCACACCAACACCATCTCCAGCACCACGTGGTCCTATTACTCGTGCTCGTGCCCGTCAACTCAACCATCAAGTAAGTTTATTCTCAAACTCTTGTCCATTATATTTAGACAATGGAGACACGTGCACTCTTGTTTTGCTCAAGAACAATGGAGAGGATCAGCGGGACACGGGATGGGCGCTAGCTGGATTTGGACTGCAGGACAGCACCAACTTGTGATGGATGCCACGACTTCATACAGACTCGGATTGGGACATTCTCGCACTTTTTGGAAAGCTTATCAAGTCTACTTTCCAACGGATCCAGAACCAAGGCTATATCTTATCGGACACATCCAGAGTAGTCGTTTTTGTACCGAATCCTTTTCTGTCCACCGGTGCTACGTCGCCTTAATTTGGGCTGATGGGCCATGTATCAAGTTGGGTCCATTAGGGACGCGTCCTAGGGTTGGAGAACGACCCCAACACCCTTGTGGTCGTCCTCCCAACTCCTTATAAGTCTTTAGAGCCGCCACAAACAGTTTAGGTTTTGTTTCGTCGAGTTAGATATTGCTACCGCCTTTCAGCGCGCGTGTTAGATCAACCGTCTGTCTGATTGTCATCAGAACCTCACCATATTGTGTTCTCAGATTGAAACCTTCATATTCATCTTGCAATTGAGTGCTTGTTCATCTTGTTCTTGCTGGTTCTTCGATTGCTTGCAGGACGGGAGCCCTAGTGGCTGGTTGTCGCGCCGCAAGATCACGGCAGCCATCGGAGGTGGTGTATCGGTTGCTAAGGCGCAGCGTCCTTGGACGGTTGTAGTCGAGCCGTGAACGTCATCTCCATCCACCAATCGAGTTATCCACCAACTCTCATCGAAAGATCGGACTGCGAACCCTACGGATCGTCATCAGTTGGTAATCAGAGCAAGGTTTATCGGTGAGAGACTTCCAATTCTTCACAAAAAAAAATTCCTATAGTCCAGAAAAGCCAAAAAAAATAGTAGATTAGTTTTTCGTAATCCCATAAACCCGTTGAGCCTTTTGCTAGTTCTACTTAGGGCTTGTTGAGTCATCGGTTGCATCGGTTGTGTCGAGTTGCTGGTTTTAGTTCTGGTCCTTTAGAGTTTCGAGTTCTTGACACGTTCTAGTCCGAGTCTAAGTAGATTTCGTTGCTGTCAAGTTCGAGTCCGAGTACTACCCTGGTATTCGCGGCTGTCGAGTTCGAGTTTGAGTTGTGTTCTGGAATCGAGTCCGAGTACTACCCTGGTATTCGCTGCTGTGAAGTTCGAGCCCGAGTTGATTTCGGGAATCAAGTCCGAGTACTACCCTGATATTCGCTGCTATAAATTGCCTCCGTCCGCGTTGTTTTCCATAATTAAGTTCACGCACTACAAGTCGGGAGTACAAGTTTCATACCATATTACAGCGAAGCTTACTTTAGAGAGAGAGAGAGAGAGAGAGAGAGAGAGAAAGTGTGTGTTGTGATTTGCTCTTTTGACATCTCTTTGTTCATATAATCAGTTTTGAGGATCCCTGAAAAAAAAAGCAAAAAAAAAGCAAAAAAAAAGCAAAAAAAAAAACAGAAAAAGGGGGTTGATCTTTGTGTTTCCCTCCTTTGGATAGGTGGTGTTTGTGAGTTCCTTTGTGTCCAGGCTCGCGTCTCTAGCACGGTCTAGGCTAGGACCAGCACAGTACCACCTTTGAACGATTATTCAACTTGCTTTTGTGACTAACGTGGTGCTAGTATCTATCCTTGTCCATAACATTGGCCACCTACAGCTCCACATATTCGACTACAACTTGACAGGTGTTGTGCTACGGTACCGATACATTCACTTCCACGGTTGCAGACTTGCTGGTTGTTGACCCCTCTTGTTTGAGCAAGGTAAGAATTGGTAAGAGCTTGAGAAACAGGTTGAGAGCGAGTGCCTTGCTGTAGCTACATCCTAATAGTTGTAGGGCTTTTATTTCTTCACTTGTATTCTTGTTGTTCTTGTCTTTTAAACCATGTCAGGAACAGAGGACAATAACCAGATGCCACAAACTCCATGCACCAAGGGCATCATTCAACATTTTACAAGACAGGTGCAGCTGCACGCAGATGGACTTGATCGAGATTTACAGGTGACCAATGAAAAGATTGGGCAGTTGGAGTCCGCCCAACTCACCACCACCACTAAGCTTACAAGAGTTGAAGCATCGATGGCTCGTATGGACAAAAGCCTTGTTGCTCTTCTACAACGTTTTGATGACTTCCACATGAACGACAAAGAGAAGAATGATGAAGGCAACAAGGACGAGGAGCGGGTCGAAGATAATGATGAGGATGCTTACTCGGGAGATATGGATCTTGATGACAATGACCTTCGTGATCGACGTCGCCTACACTTAAATCGAAGAGGTATGGGTCACCGTCGACGAGAGGTACACAATAACAATGATGCTTTTAGTAAGATTAAATTTAAAATACCTTCTTTTGATGGCAAGTATGATCCTGATGCATACATTTCATGGGAAATTGTTGTTGACCAAAAGTTTGCATGTCATGAATTTCCTGAGAATACACGTGTTAGGGCTGCTACTAGTGAGTTTACTGACTTTGCTACTGTATGGTGGATAGAGTATAGTAAGAAAAATCCTAGGAACATACCACAGATTTGGGATGCTTTGAAAAAAATCATGAGGGCTAGATTTGTTCCTTCTTACTATGCACGTGATTTGCTACATAAACTACAACAACTAAGACAGGGTGCTAAAAGTGTAGAAGAGTATTATCAAGAATTACAAATGGGTATGTTGCGTTGTAATTTAGAGGAGGATAAGAAACCTGCTATGGTAAGATTTTTGGGTGGGTTAAATCGTGAAATTCAGGACATCCTTGCATATAAAGAGTACGCTAACGTAACCCGTTTGTTTCATCTTGCTTGTAAAGCTGAAAGGGAAGTGCAGGGGCGACGTGCGAGTGCTAGGACTAACTTTCTGCAGGGAAGACTAATTCATGGCAGCCCCGTACGACTACTACTACGACTACACCAGCTCCTACTAGCGACAAGCTTCGTGCTACTCCAGCGAATTCAGTGGCGAAGACGGTACAGAAGCCTAGTGCAAGTGCTTCGTCCGTGGCATCTACAGGTAGAACAAGAGACATTCAGTGTCATCGATGCAAGGGATATGGACATATGATGCGCGAGTGTTCAAGCAAGCGCGTTATGATAGTCAAAGATGATGGTGAGTACTCATCTGCTAGTGATTTTGATGATGATACACTTGCATTGCTTGCGGCTGACCATGCAGGTAGTGAAGAATATGTGGAAGAACATATTAATGTAGGTGCAACCTACCACTATGAGAGCCTCATTGTACAGTGTGTGCTTAGTGCACAAATGGAGAAGGCGGAGCAAAATCAGCGACACACGTTGTTCCAAACAAAGTGTGTCATCAAGGAGCGTTCATGTCGCATGATCATTGATGGAGGTAGCTGCAACAACTTGGCAAGCGGTGACATGGTGGAGAAGCTTGCGCTTACCACCAAACCACACCCACATCCATATTACATTCAATGGTTAAATAACAGCAGTAAGGTAAAGGTAACTAGACTTGTGCGAATCAATTTTTCCATTGGCTCCTATAAAGATGTGGTTGAATGTGATGTTGTGCCTATGCAAGCTTGTAATGTGCTGCTAGGTCGACCTTGGCAATTTGATAGAGATTCTATGCATTATGGTCGAACAAATCAATATTCTTTTCTATACCATGATAGAAAAATTGTGTTGCATCCTATGTCCCCTGAAGCTATTATGCAAGATGATGTAGCTAAAGCCTCAAAAGCTAAAAGTGAGAGCAATAGAAATGACCAATCTGTTGCTGATATGAAAGAGGAGATAAAATTGAAAGGAAATTGTTTGCTTGCTACTAAATCTGATATTAATGAGTTGAATGCTTCCACTACTGTTGCTTATGCTATAGTATGCAAAGAGGTATTGATTTCCCTTCATGATATGTAGCGTTCTTTGCCTCCTGCTGTCGCTAACATTTTGCAGGAGTATTCGGATGTGTTCCCAAGTGAAATACCATCGGGCCTGCCACCACTTCGAGGCATTGAGCACCAAATTGACCTAATTCCTGGTGCCTCATTGCCCAACCGTGCACCATATAGGACCAATCCAGAAGAAACAAAGGAGATTCAGCGTCAAGTGCAAGAACTCCTCGGCAAAGGTTACATACGTGAGTCTCTAAGTCCTTGTGCTGTTCCGGTTATTTTAGTGCCTAAGAAAGATGGCTCGTGGCGTATGTGTGTGGATTGTCGGGCTATTAATAATATTACTATTCGATATCGTCATCCAATTCCACGATTAGATGACATGCTAGATGAATTGAGTGGCGCTGTTGTGTTTTCCAAAGTGGATTTGCGTAGCGGGTATCATCAGATTCGCATGAAATTGGGAGATGAATGGAAAACTGCTTTCAAAACTAAGTTCGGTTTGTATGAGTGGTTAGTCATGCCTTTTGGGTTAACTAATGCACCTAGTACCTTCATGAGATTGATGAATGAGGTTTTGCGTGCTTTCATTGGAAGATTTGTTGTTGTTTATTTTGATGATATATTAATTTACAACAAATCTATGGAAGAACATATTGATCATTTATGTGTTGTTTTTAAAGCTCTACGGAGGCACGTTTATTTGGTAACCTTGATAAGTGCACCTTTTGCACAGATCGTGTTTCTTTTCTTGGCTATGTTGTTACTCCACAGAGAATTGAGGTTGATAAAGCCAAGGTGGACGCTATACAGAGTTGGCCAGTACCAAAGACTATCACCCAAGTGCGGAGTTTTCTAGGACTTGCTGGGTTCTATCGTCGCTTTGTGCAGGATTTCAGCACCATTGCTGCACCATTGAATGAGCTTACGAAGAAGGGAGTCGTGTTTTCTTGGGGAACCCCACAAGAGAAGGCCTTCAACATGTTGAAAGATAAGTTGACAAATGCACCTCTTCTCCAACTTCCTGATTTTAATAAGACTTTTGAACTTGAATGTGATGCTAGTGGAATTGGATTGGGTGGTGTTTTGTTACAAGAAGGTAAACCCATTGCATATTTTAGTGAGAAATTAAGTGGGCCTCTTCTGAATTATTCTACTTATGATAAGGAATTGTATGCTCTCGTACGAACATGAGAAACATGGCAGCATTATTTGTGGCCCAAAGAATTTGTTATTCATTCTGATCATGAATCGTTAAAGCATATTCGTAGTCAAGTAAAACTGAACCGTAGATATGCTAAGTGGGTTGAATTTATTGAATCTTTTCCTTATATCATTAAGCACAAGAAAGGGAAAGAGAATATCATTGTTGATGCTTTGTCTAGGAGATATACTTTATTAACACAACTTGACTATAAGATCTTTGGTTTGGAAACAATTAAACAACAATATATACATGATAATGATTTTAAAGACGTGTTGCTACAATATAAGGATGGAAAAGCATGGAATAAATTTGTTCTAAATGATGGCTTTGTGTTTAGAGCTAACAAGCTATGCATCCCAGCTAGCTCCGTTCGTTTGTTGTTGCTTCAGGAAGCGCATGGAGGTGGCTTGATGGGACATTTTGGAGCAAAGAAGATGGAGGACATACTTGCCGGTCATTTCTTTTGGCGAAAGATGAGGAGAGACGTGGAGCGATTTGTTGCTCGCTGCACAACTTGTCAAAAGGCAAAGTCACGATTACATCCCCACGGTTTGTATATGCCTCTACCTGTTCCTAACGCACCTTGGGAAGATATTTCTATGGATTTTGTTTTGGGATTGCCAAGGACTAGGAAGGGCCGTGATAGTGTTTTTGTGGTTGTGGATAGATTTTCTAAGATGACACACTTTATACCTTGTCATAAAACTGATGATGCTACACATATTGCTGATTTGTTCTTTCGCGAAGTTGTTCGTTTGCATGGTGTGCCAAATACAATTGTTTCTGATCGAGATGCTAAATTTCTTAGCCATTTTTGGAGAACTTTATGGGGTAAATTGGGGACTAAGCTTTTATTTTCTACCACATGTCATCCCAAACTGATGGTCAAACTGAAGTTGTGAATAGAACTTTGTCTACTATGTTAAGGGTTGTTTTAAAGAAGAATATTAAGATGTGGGAAGATTGTTTGCCTCATATTGAGTTTGCTTATAATCGTTCAGTGCATTCTACTACCAAGATGTGCCCATTTGAGGTTGTTTATGGCTTGTTACCACGTGCTCCTATTGATTTAATGCCTCTACCAACTTCTGAACAATTGAATTTTGATGCTAAGCAACGTGCTGAGTTGATGTTAAAATTGCATGAAACAACTAAAGAAAACATAGAGCGCATGAATGCTAAGTATAAGCTTGCTGGTGATAAAGGTAGAAAGCAATTGATTTTTGAACCTGGTAATTTGGTTTGGTTGCATTTGAGAAAGGATAGGTTTCCTGACTTGAGAAAATCTAAATTGCTGCCTAGAGCTGATGGACCATTTAAAGTGCTAAAACGTATTAATGAGAATGCATATAAGCTTGATCTTCCTATAGCTTTTGGGATTAGTCCCACATTTAACATTGTAGATTTGAAGTCATATTTGGGAGAGGAAGATGAGCTTGACTCGAGGACGACTCAAATGCAAGAAGGGGAGGATGATGAGGACATCAACACCACACCAACACCATCTCCAGCACCACGTGGTCCTATTACTCGTGCTCGTGCCCGTGAACTCAACCATCAAGTAAGTTTATTCTCAAACTCTTGTCCATTATATTTAGACAATGGAGACACGTGCACTCTTGTTTTGCTCAGGAACAATGGAGAGGATCAGCGGGACACGGGATGGGCGCTAGCTGGATTTGGACTGCAGGACAGCACCAACTTGTGATGGATGCCACGACTTCATACAGACTCCGATTGGGACATTCTCGCACTTTTTGGAAAGCTTATCAAGTCTACTTTCCAACGGATCCAGAACCAAGGCTATATCTTATCGGACACATCCAGAGTAGTCGTTTTTGTACCGAGTCCTTTTCTGTCCACCGGTGCTACGTCGCCTTAATTTGGGCTGATGGGCCATGTATCAAGTTGGGTCCATTAGGGACGCGTCCTAGGGTTGGAGAACGACCCCAACACCCTTGTGGTCATCCTCCCAACTCCTTATAAGTCTTTAGAGCCGCCACAAACAGTTTAGGTTTTGTTTCGTCGAGTTAGCTATTGCTACGCCTTTCAGGGCGCGTGTTGGATCAACCATCCGTCTGATTGTCATCATAACCTCACCATATTGTGTTCTCAGATTGAAACCTTCATATTCATCTTGCAATTGAGTGCTTGTTCATCTTGTTCTTGCTGGTTCTTCGATTGCTTGCAGGACGGGAGCCCTAGTGGCTGATTGTCGCGCCGCAAGATCACGGCAACCATCGGAGGTGGTGTATCGGTTGCTAAGGCGCAGCGTCCTTGGACGGTTGTAGTCGAGCCGTGAACGTCATCTCCATCCACCAATCGAGTTATCCACCAACTCTCATTGAAAGATCGGACTGCGAACCCTACGGGTCGTCATCACACAACGTACGGCATTATGTTTATTGATGCCCCACCATCCACCAGCATCTTGGTCATCGGCTGTCCATCTACCTTGCCTTTAACGAACAGAGCCCTTAGGTGCTGCCTCTCATCATCGGCAAGCTTTTCGAAGACAGCCATCATCGGATCCAGCATCAATTGCGCCATCTCAGCAAGCTCCTCATCATCACTGACGGGTGCCATGAACTCCATCGGCAACATGACGACCATGTTGATCTCTGCCGATGGATCTCTGTCCTTGCGCTTTGGCCTCCATTGCTCGTCCCTTGGGGGTTCTTCATCGTCACACAGGTCATCACGGCATCGGCGCTGAATCCTCCTTTTCTGAGTCTTCGTCAGACCCTTAGGGCACCACTGAGGAAGCTTGGTTTTCCAGACAGACTGGTGCTGCTTCCCGCTGCTCGCATCGACACTCCTTCCGATGTTGGGATCTCTGGAGAATATGTTTTCGCCAGGTACTCTTGCATTGGCCATCTCCTCCAGCTCCTCTCGATTGACACGCCTGCCAAGCCTGTCATGGGCACTGAGCTTGCCCCAGTCGGTCATGTGCCGATCTGTTCTCTCTGAGCGGCTTGGCGTACCTGGGTGCCTGATCATCAAAACAAGGTCTCTTACCTGACCGATCGGCAGTGTAATACCCATTGCACTCCGGGCAATTATCGGCAGTAGGCAGCTTGATGCCTTCTTCCCAACAGTGAACGAAGAAGGGACACTTCCAGTGGTCTTTATGCCGAAGCCACTCCCGATGCTCCTCTTCTTCTTGCCGATATCGCCCTTCACGTGATTGGCGATGATCTCGCCTAGGCTGCTTGTGTGTAATTATAACACCAGGAGCCCTATTGGCGCTGCCACCTTCATCGACAACCTTCTTATCCTTACTGTCATCGGCAAACCTCCTTTCATCACGCTCAGTCACTTGATGGTTAGGATCTTGATGAGGACATCACCGGCTTAGATATGACCATGCCAACCACTTCTATACCAAAGGTGAAACCATTCTATATGAGGTTTATCATTGTTACATTTGATGAATGGGTGTTGCACTATGAAGTGTGTATGTTTTCATTTTCAGAATTGCTTACATGGATCAAGGAAGGGTTAGATTGCATATGGAAAGCATGGATGGTCAATGAAGTAGATTGGGGACCATATCCAAGTGTTCCTAACATTCTCCACCAGGCCACCACGTCACATTGGATCCAAGGAAACAAAGAGTCCAAGTCCAACACGTTTTGGAAAGTTCAATTCGGACTGCAGAAGAGTCCAAACTTGCGACGGTTGCCACGACTTCATACGGACTCCGATTGGGACGTTATAGGACTTTTTGGAAAGCTTATCAAATCTACTTTCCAATGGGTCCGGACTTATACCTATATCCTATCAGATGCGTGCGCAGTAGACAATTTAATACCGAGATCTTTTCTGCCAACGGTGCTGCGTCACCCTATTTTGGGCCGATGGCCCGTGTATCAACTTGAGTCCATTAGGGACTCATCCTAGGGTTGTAGGACGACACCAGGACCCTTGTGGTCGTCCTCCCTCCTCCTTATATCCCCCTAGAGCCGCCACAAACAGATTGGGTTTTGTTTAGATGAAAGTTTAGCTGCTGCTACTTCCTTGTAGACGCGTGTGTCGACTAGACCATCCGTTCTACTTGATTCGGAACCCCACCTTCATGTGTATCACATCTGATCCTTCATCTCTTATTTGTAATTGAGTGCTTGTTCTACTTGTTCTTGCTTGTTCTTCGATTGCTTGCAGGAATAACCCTAGTGGTTTGGTTGGTTGTGATCCGCAAGATCGTGAGCAACCGCTGGATTTGGTGTATCGATCGCTAAGGCGCAGCGTCCTTGGATGGTTGTAGTCGGATCGTGAATGTCTCTCCAGTCAAATCGTAGTTATCTATCTCCACCGAAAGATCGGGACAACCCTTACCCTCATCTAGTGGTATTCAGAGCAAGGTTTCATCGGTGAGAGATTTCAGTTTGCTTTTAATTTCCTAAAGTCCAGAAAAAGCCAACAAAAAATAGTAGATTCGTTTCCCATAATCCCATAGACCTTTTGAGCCTTTTACTAGTATTGATTAGTTCGGGCTTGTTGAGTTTGGTTTACATCGGTTGAGTTTTCACAATAAAAGAAGATTGCAGAACTGAGCAAATGTAAATTCGATGTACCATATACTCCTCTTTACAATTATATTTTCCAATAGCATGGAAACTAACATTAGAAGAACATGGCAATTCAAATCTACCAATCAGTTTATTCTGCAAATAGCTAAGCTCACAAAGATCATCAAACTCAATGTACCCTATTGTATGTAAAGATGACAACAATTGAGCTTCTTCTTTTTCATTTGCAATATGAACAATATGTTGGAATTCAGCACTCATTGATTTAGAATTTTTAGCTTTATTCAGTAGTTATGGTATGGATATAAGTAATTCATTATCACACAACTCTTCTTTGTCACATGGAATATCAAGCATATGAAAGTGTGACAAAGGAAAATCAGTGATGGGTTCCACTATTGGTTGATCTAGGATATCAAGATTAGTGGACAAATGCAGTTCAACTAAAGCATGCTCACCTTGATTTATGTTATAACCATCTAACTTACCTTTGATGCTCTTCGCAAATGGTGTTTTTGCAGCAAGATTCATGCTCTCCTTTAATGTGTCACCTCTAATCTCAGATTGATCAATGCCCATTGGTATATTGGCATCCGTTTGCTGCAAATTGTTAGTAATAGGAGAGACATATGCTTCTATAGTATTTGTGAGATCTGTTTTTAGTGTTATTTCAAATTCACAAGCAAGATCAAACAACTCACCAAAAGTCTTATAATGTTTATCAACAAGGATATTCTGAATTTGCACATTAAGACCTTGCAAAAATCTATGTTCTAGAAACTCATCATTTTCTTCAAAGCCACAACGTAGCAAACATAATTTTAGTCTTTCCAAGTATTCTGCTACAGTTTTGTTTTCTTGTTTTATAGATTGCAATTTTTCATACAAAAATTCAGAATAATAGCTAGGAACAAAAACATCTCTAAAATGTCTTTTCATATCTTTCCATGATTGAGGAGCATTAGCAAATCTACAAAGGTGTTTCCACTTAGTTAAAGCATACTTAATAAGAACACTTGAAGCAACTTTAACCTTTTGTTTTTCAGATAGATCATACTTTTTAAATTCCTTGTCTACATGTAGCTCCCATTCAATATATGCATAAGGATCATAGTTTCCTTCAAAATAAGGTAGTGCAGATTGTAGTTTATCTAGCAAAGCATCACATACCTCGTAAGTAGCAAGCTTATCACTTGTCATACCACTAGCAAAGTGATTCGAATATGCAACCTGATCATCTCCTTTTTCCATGTAGATTCCTGCCATGATTAGGAGATAACAAGAAACATACACAATAGTATTTATGTTCCTATCAACCAGTAGGATGTGGTTGTTGTAATTCTCTCACTCTAAACTCGATCAAACAAATTCTTACAAGTTCTTACCCAGCAAAACAGGGGGTTGCAGCAACCAGCAAGTCGGAAACCTTGGATGTAGTGTATCGACACCGTAGCAACAACACCTGTCAAGCTGTATCCGGATATGTGGAGCTATAGGAGGGCTCAAAAATAATGTGCAAGGAAGTACTAGCACCACATTAGTTGCAAAAGCAAGTTGAGAGATCGTTCAACAGAGGTACCGTGCTGGTCCTAGGCTAGACCGTGCTAGAGACGCGAGCCTAGACACAAACGAAGTCACGGTATAGCAGGAAAAGGCACAAAAACAGCAAGCAAAACACTCCCTTTCGTTTCCTCCTCTCTTCTTTTTTTCTTCTTCTTTTTGTTTCTTTTCTCTTTCGCTTTGTTTTCTTTTCTCTTATGTTCTTTTCTTTTCTCTTATGTTCTTTTCTTTTCTTTTTCTTTCTGATTTTTTTTTTCTTTTTTTTTTCAACTCTCCTCAACTAGAACAAATCTGAAACTTGACAAGTCAGATTTCAACAAAAGCAATTGACAATGTGTTTCTCGAACAAGAATAGAACTAGCAATGCTGATATTTTTTTTGTGTGCCTAAATCAGATTTGGATGTGAAAAAAAATGTGGATGGATATGGTGCAGCGAAGATGTATATGGTAGCAACGATTGCAAAAGAAAAATATATGATGTAGTGGAGTTGTATATGGTGATGGTAAACACAGCGGATATAGTGACCAAAACGTGACAAGAACTCGAAACCCTAAGACCAGCAACACGACTCAACCGATGTAAACCAAACTCAACAAGCCCGAACTAATCAATACTAGTAAAAGGCTCAAAAGGTCTATGGGATTATGGGAAACGAATCTACTATTTTTTGTTGGCTTTTTCTAGACTTTAGGAAATTAAAAGCAAACTGAAATCTCTCACCGATGAAACCTTGCTCTGAATACCACTAGATGAGGGTAAGGGTTGTCCCGATCTTTCGGTGGAGATAGATAACTACGATTTGACTGGAGAGACGTTCACGATCCGACTACAACCATCCAAGGACGCTGCGCCTTAGCGATCGATACACCAAATCCAGCGGTTGCTCACGATCTTGCGGATCACAACCAACCAAACCACTAGGGTTATTCCTGCAAGCAATCGAAGAACAAGCAAGAACAAGTAGAACAAGCACTCAATTGCAAATAAGAGATGAAGGATCAGATGTGATACACATGAAGGTGGGGTTCCGAATCAAGTAGAACGGATGGTCTAGTCGACACACGCGTCTACAAGGAAGTAGCAGCAGCTAAACTTTCATCTAAACAAAACCCAATCTGTTTGTGGCGGCTCTAGGGGGATATAAGGAGGAGGGAGGACGACCACAAGGGTCCTGGTGTCGTCCTACAACCCTAGGATGAGTCCCTAATGGACTCAAGTTGATACACGGGCCATCGGCCCAAAATAGGGTGACGCAGCACCGTTGGCAGAAAAGATCTCGGTATTAAATTGTCTACTACGCACACATCTGATAGGATATAGGTATAAGTCCGGACCCATTGGAAAGTAGATTTGATAAGCTTTCCAAAAAGTCCTATAACGTCCCAATCGGAGTCCGTATGAAGTCGTGGCAACCGTCGCAAGTTTGGACTCTTCTGCAGTCCGAATTGAACTTTCCAAAACGTGTTGGACTTGGACTCTTTGTTTCCTTGGATCCAATGTGACGTGGTGGCCTGGTGGAGAATGTTAGGAACACTTGGATATGGTCCCCAATCTACTTCATTGACCATCCATGCTTTCCATATGCAATCTAACCCTTCCTTGATCCATGTAAGCAATTCTGAAAATGAAAACATACACACTTCATAGTGCAACACCCATTCATCAAATGTAACAATGATAAACCTCATATAGAATGGTTTCACCTTTGGTATAGAAGTGGTTGGCATGGTCATATCTAAGCCGGTGATGTCCTCATCAGATCTACCGATGACTTTTTCCTGACAGCTTCCGATGTCAGTACTTTAGTCTTTCCATTGGTTTCCACCATGTTGTTTGGAAACGGGTGCTGATCAATCTTCATTGGTTTCTGGACTTTAGAATTTTCGAACTTGATACGTCCAGATTCAATCTCTGACTGCAACTGCTGCCTGAATACCTTGCAATCATTGGTACCGTGGGAAGTCGCATTGTGCCACTTGCAGTACCTGATTTTCTTGAGCTCTTCGGCCGATGGAATTACTAAGTTGGGCGCCAACTTGATTCGCCATTCTTGAAGTAATAAGTCAAACATCCCATCGGCCTTGGTGATATCAAAGGTGAACCTTTCGGTTTCTTTCTGGCCGAACGGACAAGACACAGGCTTCTTATCCTTTAACCATTCGGACGCATCAACGCTCAGCTCTTCATCTGACCCAGAGTCTTCTTGCCCGATGAAGGTCACCTTTTTGTTCCAAGTCTTCCTGGGTTCAAAGGTTTTAGTATCTTGATCGGCAATCCTTTGCACCAGATGACTTAGGCTTTCAAACTCCTGGGACGCATACTTGTCCTTGATGTGCGGCAGTAACCCTTGTAAGGCTAAATCGGCCAGTTGCCGATCATCAAGCACTAGGCTGTAACACTTGTTCTTCAGGTCCCGCAGCCTTTGAACAAAGCTTTCTACGGATTCGTCATTGCGTTGCCTCATCTTGACCAAATCGGTAAGCTTCTTATGTATGCCAGCGAAGAAATATTTGTGAAATTGCCTCTCTAGATCGGCCCATGTGATTACAGAATTTAGAGGCAGCGATATGACCCATGTGAATGCCGATCCAAACAATGATGAAGAGAACAATCTCACCCTCAATTCCTCCCTGCTGGCAGCTTCTCCGCACTGGATACTGAAGCGATTAATATGCTCCATCGTTGATGTGTCATCTTGGCCGAAGAACTTGGTAAAATCAGGCACTTTGTACTGATTTGGGAGAGGAATCAAGTCATATGCTGGAGGATACGGAGTCCGATAAGAGTATGTATTGACTTTGGGTTTAATGCCGAATTGTTCTTTCATAACTTCGGCGATCTTATCGACCCAATATGCATCCTGCTCCTGCCGACTCATTGGTTGGTTGTTGACTGGTGGAGTCGGCTGATGCGCCTCTTGAAGATGATGCGGAGCACCAGTCATCTGAACACTATGCATCGGTTGATTTACCGATGGATAGTTTTACACACTCGGCGGATTAGGCTGAATCATCGCATTCATCGGTTGTTGTACCGATGGTCCGCTCTGAGTGTATGCTATGCCTCTAGAATGATGCATCGACACGCCAGGCTGTTGAGCTGGCGGCTGGTTGGCCCATCCAGGATTATAAATCATCGGCATATGATTTACCGATGGCTGATAGCTGACTGGAGCGTGTGGCTCTTGTATTCTGGAGCAATCAATCACCAGATTACCTTAGGGAACTAGCACTCCGGCTTGAGGATTTGCCGCCGGAGGTTGACTGCCGGCTGCTATAATGTGTTGGATCGGCACAGAGCTCGCCGATGGTGCCATCAGAGGTATCTTGGTAATTACTTGAAGATCTCCTGATGGCACTTGTACAGTCAGAGAGGGCGTAGAGTGATGCATCATAGGGGCCACCGGTTGTGATTGCGTTGTCGATGCCATAGAGCCCTTCCAAGCTGAGCTGTCTCCCTGCACCAGATTAGAACCAAGGGGTAGATTTGAAGGCATACCATATCCCCACCAGCTGATGGGAGCTGGTTGACTCTGGATAGCAGGTCCTGAAATTGCCGACGCCACTGGATCTGTGTTGAGCTTGGTGACGCTGCCAGGGTTCGGTCTTGGCGATGTAGCCACATCGGCAGACGGTTCCACAGGAGTGGAAGACGTCATTGGGGTTGTCGATGGGCTTATAGATGTCGATCCAGGTTGATGGTACGCTGGACCAACATATTGCAGTGTACGTCCTTCTTTGAATGATTGTGTAACAGCATTGTAGACAGTATTGGACAGCACGTTGGAGTGGCTAATTAATGCTTGACTTACAGCAGAATTAACCATCTCTTGTAGCTTACCAGGGTTGGCGTCATACGTGATCTGTCGTGGCAACGGCGGATCTTGCTTCTGGATTGCCTCGCCGCTCCTGCTTAGGCAGAAGGATTTAAGATACAACTGCTTGTATTCCTCCACAGCCCGCTCCATGGCCAGCTTCTGATCATCCTTTAGATCGGCCTCGGAGACTTCAATGGTGTTCCTCTGGTTAACGTCGGCATGATCACCCATGATAGATGTATAGACTTGATTAATCGGGTCCCACCGAGCGTGCCAAAAGAGATGTTGACACAAAAAGTGTCAGGATCTGCGAACACCTTGGGCTTATACCCGAAATTCGATATCCGGAGGCGTGCTAGTCGATTTGACCAGTTAATCGACAAGGACAATAAGTAGAACAAGATCCAATCCAGACAACGGCGATGCACCCGGATGCTGGGATTGAGGCTTGATCAGGATAACTAGAGCAGAGCTGAACGAGGCAACAGCGATGCGCCCGGATGCCAAAGCTCAGAGGTACTCCCACACGGAACTTGCAAGGATTTGACGGAGGTCAAGGTGATGCAGCCCGTCGAAACTTGAAGAACTCATTGATAAACTACAACTAATGCAGTAAAGGTAAATTGCGATGAAAGTAGAATAAGAATAAAATTGGTTTGATTTTATATTGATTCATTGTCATACACGTAGCCCTCGGGCACATATTTATACTCCCGCATGAGAGTTGTACAAAGACACGACTCGTATCCTTCCTAAAACAAACCCCTAACTTTAAGGAAACTGACTCGCGCAGGAGTCGGATCTAAAACAATAATATTATTTTCCTAAACAAACACACCTATTTTAAAGGAAAACAAACGACTCATACAAGAGTCGAACTCAAACTGCTATAATAATACTGGTACAAAATCACCAGTTTCCTTATGTCTTCCCTTCGATGGAAACTTTCCATCGACAGATCCCTTCAATCCGCGACTTCCTTCTTTGACCACCGGCACCCTTCTGCTGACATCAAGCGCTAAGTCACCCTATCGGCGCCTCATACCCATCGGCATCGGCAATACTTCCCGATCGGCAACCTTGTACCGATAACTGTCTTCACCAACCTATCGGCAATCGGCAACCACTCTCCATCGGCACTCGGCATCAGCTTCTCATCGGCAATTGGCATTTATAATTTAAGCCACTCGGCTTCACCAATTAACCTTTGTCGGCAAGGACCATCCAGTCTCCATCGGCAATACACTTAGTCTTCCTGCAGCACTCTCATCGGCAATACTGACTCATGATTTTCCGATGCCGATGGAAAACGGTTGTTGACCAGTCAAGCCTTAGCTCATTTGACACGTGCTGAAAAACGGTGTCAACACAATGGATGTGGACACATGAACACAATTGTTCAAAGTCACGTAAATGAGTGTAGGGATTTTTGTCTTCGTCCCCAGAAAAAGATTTGTTCTGAACCATCCTTATGAGGCTTGGACGAAGCTCATAAGGAATGTCCAAAAGGGCCTGAGATGATTTAGGTGGCTCCAAGCTAGCGCTCGTTGGAGCACCATATTCGAAAAGTGGGGTTTGATCCATATGTGTATGTGGAGTGAAAAGATGAAATCAAACAAAAGATAAAATAGGACCAAAGGGTACTAGTTAAAAGCTACCATTCCCTGCAACGACGCCAGAAATGTTTGTTGGTATTTCTTATGACTATTGGATAAATCCGCAAGCGCACAGATTATACCGATGTAGCACTTCACCGGGAGTATTCTAGGTATCGTATTTTCCTCAAGGAATGTTAGTGATCTAACTAGGATTAAAGATATGTCCTATGATGGATCAAGGGAGATTATGATAACTAGGTTGAGAGGTTCAATATAGTATAGATGTCTAACAAGGGATAGCTGGTTATAATGGTCTTATCGGCCCTTCTCTTGGAGGAGGCAACGAGATAGATCACAAAGAGGGCAAAACTCTAACCGGACCGCGCCGTCACGTTGTATTGAAGTCTTACCTTTTAAGAGCTTGTAGACCTCGATGCTCAGATTGATGCAGCGGTTGATGCCACTTACGGAGAGGATATTGCTTCAGATAGCTCGGACGAGGACTACAGCCCTATTCTCGAGTACGTACCCCGGTCTCACAACCATGAGGCCGATGGGTCAGGCGCAGCTCCAGTCTCAAGGACTTCAGAGTCTACTATTCTCACCATCCTCCCGAGGATGCAGGAGGAGCAGTCCAGACAGGCAGAGGAGCAGAGGAGGCAGGCTGAGGAGGTTAGGAGACTCACAGCTCAGGCTCAGGCACAGGCCCGGCACAATGAGTTCCAGATGCAGTTTCTGGCCTTTCAAAAGCAGCAGGCCAAGGTGCAGCGACAGCAGACAAAGCTACTCAGTCGACTCCTCGGGTCTAGCTCCGGTCCGTCACTCACACCACAACAAGCGCTACTGGAGACCTCCCAGCAGCAGTACACTTCACAGACACAGACACCTCCAGTAGTGATGCCGAATCCAGCGTTACAGCTCAGCGGGTTTCAAAGTCAGGCACCAATTTCGCCTGTGTTTCATACACCGATGACTCAGGTCTTGGCATGGCTAGCCTCCCCCGGAGAGTTCTAGACTCGATATACACCTACTCGGGGGGGGGGGACTACGTTTGGAGATGCGACACGGAACCTCACAGCCTCTTATAGAGAGATCACCGGAGAGGATTCGCCAGTTGTAGCACCTCTAGAGACTCAGCTTTCAGAGGAGCATCCTCCGGTAGCAGGCACTTACCTGTCCTCTGTCGCCTCGTCGGAGGTTGCACCAGACTACTCGACTCAGACAGTGACCACACCACCTCGTGCTGCCGTTCAGACAGATTCGACTATTGTTGCAGCAGAGGCAGTTGAGTCAGAGAGACTAGCTCAGATAGAGAGTCAGTTGGCAATAGATGTCGGAGCAGTCACCGTGGTATTGTCCTCACCGCTTCACTCTCAGAGCCAGCCAGCAGAGCTCGTTGCAGCAGTCACCCTTGCAGCTCTAGCAGTGACTTCTTCCGTGCCTCGTGTGTTCACTGGTCGGGCTCCTAGACCCACTACCACAGAGGCAAGACTGTCTGAGGCTCCAGCTCAGGATGTTTCTCCTTCAGAGCCTCAGGGGGAGATGGGACAGGTTACACCCGCTGAGTCAGCAGCTCTAGTTCCCAAGGTCACCACAGCTGAGCCTACACCGGCAGATACAGTGTCAGATGATGAGTCAGACCTTCAGGACTTCATCATGCTAGATCGCAAGGCTACAGCTTCCTCGGCTCCACCCCCAGCTCCAGCTGCTTAGTGTTGGTGCTAGACGCCAAAGGGGGAGAGAGAGTCAAGTATATCTGAGATAAGGGGAGTGTTGTGAGTTAGGGGATTTGCTTCTCTGTGTGATTTTGTTTCCTCGTACTCATTGTTGGTATTTCTTATGACTATTGGATAAATCCGCAAGCGCACAGATTATACCAATGTAGCACTTCACCGAGAGTATTCCAGGTATCGTATTTTCCTCAGGGAACGTTAGTGATCTAACTAGGATTAAAGATATGTCCTATGATGGATCAAGGGAGATTATGATAACTGGGTTGAGAGGTTCAATATAGCATAGATGTCTAACAAGGGATAGCTAGTTATACTAGCCTTATCACCCCTTCTCTTGCAGGAGGCGTCGAGATAGAAAGAGGGCAAAACTCTAACCGGACCACGCCGTCACGTTGTATTGAAGCCTTACCTTTTAAGAACTTATCTAGACACACGTGGTGAAATACAAAGACTAGATAGAGCTGTCAGCTTCTACTAGCATCCACAAACAATCCGTGCGATAAGCGGTTTACAAAGGCAAGATCTAGTCTAGACACCACGTCTACACTATTCTTACTACTTTAACCCAAGCTTTAAGGTTAAAGCACTCTACTTAAAGTAAAGCGATGATCAAGCATAAAAAGTTGTGTAACAGCTAAACCAGATTTAGAACACTGAATACTATAAAGAACTCAGAAGAAGTCACTTACAAGTGCTAAACTTACAAGAGACTCGCATCCGCTGAAGAACTCCAGAGAAGATTCCCGACAGATCCGGGGCTTTCTCCAGAAGGATCTCCTCACTCTCCTCCAACTAGCATAGCACTACTGAAGAGCTCCGCTAAGAGACTAAGGAGTAGTGTTTCTCCAATGAGGCATGAGTGAGAGTGAGGGCCTAGGGGGGTCTATTTAAAGCTAGAGGTGGAGTAGGGACTATTCTAGTGCCACGTCAGCGATCCGCGTCACTTCCATCATCCACCGTAGGATCAAACTGTCATTAAAACCGACATAGATCAACGAGGAAGATCAAGTGGATGCATGGAGGCATGCAGGGAGTCGATGGGGAGGTCGGTGCACCCTTTGGGCACATGGCCAGGTTCGGCCGAACCTTCCCTACAGGTGGGCCCTGCCCATTTCTACTAGAAGTTGTCCCCACAGGTCAGGAGGCCTATGGGTGGCCTGTTGGCCAAATCCATGGTTCGGCCGAACGTCTTTTGTGGCCAAATGGGCTCATCTTTCGCAGGTGGCTTCTAGACGTAATGTCCATCATGATGGTGTATATTTTTTGCACATTTGCCATACTTGGAAATATGTCATGTTGGGCCATGGATCCTCGTGCTTTGATCCAGAACCGTTGAGAGATAGCATACTTGGATCCAAGGGGTAGAAAGTGCTTTAGAGAGTGTTACTTGGATCATGGGGGGCTTAGGAGGTCTAGTGACCCACAGGGTGGTCGGTCGACCCCCTAAGTGGGCCCACTAGCTCCCAAAAGTCCCCATTTGTCATTACCTGCACTCAAATAGTCATGGGACATGTGGAACTAGTTATTGGGTAAATTATGTTCATGTTATTCTTGTTTTCCTTTGAATATGAGGATGTTGACGGTGTTTTGATGGTGATATAATAGCTCGTAATTACCGTCAACACTCATGTCATCATATCTACTTTTCATGCATTGTATATATGTGTGATGTTTGATGTTTGTGAGATACTCTCCTTTGTGTGACTACTCTTGTTTATCACTAATATATCATGTGAGTTGTCACTTGTTTCATGATATATCTCTATTCTCTATTGATTGAGCTTCTGCGCCAAACTTTGAAATTTTGGTGAGAATATCATAAGGTACTCCGATTTCATTCCATATTTATGAGTACATGTCTGTGGCTTGGCTTGGATGAGCAAGTATCTTTCACACTTATTCACTAACCCTTGCTCAAATCCATCCAAGTCACTTGAAATTCTAACCATTCATCTCTTATATCTTATACTCGAGGACTATTGTCGTCAATCACCAAAAAAGAGGAGATTGAAGAATCAAGGACCTATTGGTTTCGGTGATTAACGACATGTAAAGATCATTATGGCTAATGTGTGTTTTGCAGAGGCTATGTGTAGCTTAGCCACAGTGATCAAAGAGAATGGGCTTGAATGGTCACCACTTAGCCCCCAAGATGGATATCGTTTCGGATTTCAAAGAGACATAATGAAGACCCTAGAGTGATAGGCTAAGTGTCATAAGGAGATGAAGGGCACTTAGTATAGATAGGTCTTTATTTGATCTTTGGTCGTACTATAAAGAGGGGTTGAGACTAGTAGCTTGACTTAGAAAAGCTTCATGACTTAGGTGTGGTGCACACTTGACTTCCTTAGGCATATGTTGACAGTAAGATAACTTAGAACAACTTCCATTTTCATCGCGACGAAAACAAAGTTGAGAGGGCTGAGATCTGGGCGACGGACGCTGGAGACCGCAGCGTCGGACGTTGTCCGTCGCGCCAGACAAAGGCGTCGGACACTGGGGTGTGAACTCCAGCGCGTCCGTCGGCCTAGCCGAGAGCCCCGTTTCTGGCTGTGTGTTTTTGAGTCCGACGGACGCTGTCCGTCGGCTTGGCGTCGGACGCAGGGAGAGCGTCTGTCGGCCTACCAGTAGAGGTTGTTTTCAGCCAACCCCAGCCAGGGGCGTCGGACGCTAAGGCAGAGCGTCCGTCGCCCTTATGAATGAACAAAACTAGCAGTTGGGCATGACGCCGGAGCGTCCACCGCCAACTTAAAACAGACAGTTTTCTTCAACCCGAGACAGTTTGTGTGAGAGGCTATTATAGCCCATCCCTTTCCTTCCCACCTTGCCTTTGCTCATTTCATTTGTTGATTGCTTTGAGAAGGTTGGGAAGAGAGCAAGAGCCCTAGAGAGAGAGAGAGAGAGAGTGATTCGCGAATCCATCCATCCTCTTCTCTAGTTCATCCAAAAGTTCAAGTGTGCATCCACTCTAATTGTGAGGCTTGATTGAGTCAAGTGAAGATCAAGGTTTGTTACTCTTGGTGATCGACATTACCTAGACGGTCCGGTGGTGCTTCGGAGGAAGGTGATCGCCGGAGGATTGTCGGCGGCCCTTCTCCATCGACTTGTGATCGGTTGTGGGCGGTTCACCGAGCCGGAGCGGTGAAGAACCAGCCCATAGAGAGCACTCATCCCTTGCGCGGGATTGAGGGGGGCGATACCGTGCGTGGTGCTCCAATGAGGACTAGGGGGAGTGTCGACTCCTCGATACCTCGGCAAAAAGTCATCGTGTCAATTCCCTTGCCCCTTCTCCTTACTTATCGCAATTACTTTCAAGCATTATTTTCCGCTTTACATTCTTGTTGCTTGAATAGAATTGCATAGGGCTTTACCGCTTTTATTGCCTTGTCTTGCTTGTTTAGCTAGGATACACTTGGGAAATCACTAGGGGATTAATTGGCTCTTGATAGGTTTTAATTATTGCTTAGAAATTTAAAAGAGCCCAATTCACCACCCCCCTCTTGGGCATCTTGATCCTTTCAGTCTCTCAGACGATCTATTGCATTTTTGCCTCCATCGCATTAGAGATGCATTGTTTTTCTGTCTTAGACAAGTTGGTCAGGGCTTCCCGGGCTGCAAGCCTTGATTGAGCTACAAGGAAGGCTGGTTCGCGATGTTCTATGTAAGCCACAGCGATCAAAATCTTTCTAAGATCTGGTGGCAAGGTATCCTTGATTGAATGGAAAATTTTCTATACTTCTCCTGCATCATGCACCAGAGATGATGTATCTACTGCCAGAAGAGGGACTAGGAGTTGGAGTTGAGCTCTTATGTCTTCATGAAGTAGAGGTGCATCCAAAGTTTGTTGTGCAGAGGTCTCTATCCTAACGATATAATCTTCCAAAGCGAAGGGAACCAGAGGAGGAGAAACTTGTCTTTGTGTAGATGGAAATTAGTCAATATGGATTAAACAGTGTGTCAGGTTATGTTTAGTGCCTGATCTTCTGAGATAACCTCAGGATTGGGAACAACCGATGAAATGTCAGGTATTACTATAAACCCTCAAGATCCTTGCCTATATATTGTACCATGTACTCTTAGAAATCAATCAATCAATCCTTGACCTAATTGATTTCAATAAGGATTGGTAAAAAGTAGTGGGTACCCCCGTGCTTCGCACGAGTGCGGACCCAAAAATGTAGCATACTGTAGTGGGAGAAATATTACTCTGAAAAAATGGTTAAAGTAACTTGTTCCGTGATCCATGTTGCTTTTCTGTGTAAAAATGAAGATGAGCATCATACTCATGCTTGTTGGGTTTATTTGCATACATGGTTGAGGCAGTCTCATCAGGCACAGAAGTAAGTAAAAAACTCTGATGTAGGTCTTCAGAAGGAAAAAGGGGACCCTTCGACAGTCAAAAAAAAGGTGACCCTTTCCATCCAGCTTTGTCATCCAAATGCTTGGTGCATCCTTTGTATCTCCCAATTTTGTCACAGCCCTATGTAGAAACAGTTTAAATAATCAGGTGAAACGAATGAAGGGATCATGTTTGCAGGTATGGAGGTCAGTTGAGACTTGAGTATGGCGTAATGTTAGCAAGAGTGATGCATAGGTTTTTGGTTGGAAATTTATTATTGCTTGAACATGATGGCAAGGGGATGAATATTGTTAATCAGAAGCTGATCATTTAGCTGTAATACAAAGTTGTGTAAGCAATTCACACCATGATGAGCAAAGCAATAGGAAACCATTCAAAGCAGCCGATGATTTGAAGCATGCATACATATTAGTTTTGGTGTCTAGTATTGTAGTGTTGTAATACTTGTATTCAACTTTTCCATGTTCCTGCTTTGTTTTTTCTGTAAGTGTAATGGCAACATAGTGAGAAGCGACTGCCAAAATAAACCTGAAAGGCTGGCAGAAAGGGGTGAATAAATAAAACTTGGACGATATGGGAGAAATTGAAAAAGACTAATTATGCATTAAACTGGCATCATTAATTTAGCTGGTCAATATTTACTCCTAGATACAATATTGTTGTCAGCCTGGATAAACTCAGTATGCAGAGACTTAAGGCAATAGGCTGTTGTGGCTGCAAGCATATGGCCCCCAAAAATTGGTTTTTAAAAAGGCCTGTATTGTATTGTAGAGAAATTTGGACTGGAGTGTTGGAGTCAAACATGGGAGCAACAGTAGCTTCATTTCGGTGGAAAGTACCATTTTCATGTGAAAAAACAGTCATTCTATTCCTTACCTCATTTTTGGGATCAAATATATAGAGCTGTCAATACCCTGGCCTCTTACCACTCGATGGCATTAAAAACCTGGTACCAAACGCGCGTGAAGTATGTTTTAAGGAATTTGGATATGTAGTTTGCCACTGAGCAGCATAACACAATACGAAGTAAGCAGATACATGCAAGGCTGCAGTAAATAGGAGGTAGGCACAGGTTGTATGAAATCAAACTTTAGAAGGTCGTCTGTAACCAGTATGCACCAAGAGGTGGGCACGTAGTTAATTAGCATGTTCATACGATTTCAAGAAATGAGAAGAAATGAGAATGGACGGGGTAAAAAGTGGCAACGAAGCAGCCGCCGAGGTATTTACCTTCAATCTGTCTGCTCAACGGCCGGCCGCTGTCGCTGCAGTACTGCGCGAGGACGAATCGGCAGTGCCGCGGGCCGGGGCCGCGCAGACGCGACGGAGATGGCCGGACGCGGCAGTCACTGCTGGAATCATCTGGACCGGGGATAGGGTGTAGAGCCGCCACGGCTGAGAAAGCAGGAGGCGAAGCGGCGCCGCTGCCGGGGATTTGCGTCGACCCGTGGGGCCTGGGCGCGGCGGGTGGCGAGCCTAGGCGGGGCAGCGCAACGGCGGCAGCAGCGTCGCAGCGGGCGGAGCGCTTGGAGGCAGCGGCGTCGGGTCAGGGGCGGACGGGCGGTGGAGGGCCGAGGGGATTTTTTTCCTTTTCCGTGGGTAGTTTTTTTTTTTTTGTTCGCAGTCGACACGGTGGAAGGAGGATTACGGTGTCGCGTCGCTGCAGGAACGCGAGCGCGTGTCGTGCATCGCGCGGCTGGGCGGCGGATCGGACGGCCATGGGAGGAAGACTGTAGATGAGCAGTGCTCTGAGTGTAGGGACCGGGTGAGCACTGTTGATGAACAGTAAAGTGCACCAGGAATAAAGGTTTTATCATTCATTTCTTTGGGCGATGCTCATACCAGCCCTTGTGATAACAAATGATTGAGCAGACGCAACAACGGCTCAAGCAAAACCGATAGAACAGGAACAGTTCAGAAGTCGTATCCCAGAATTCCCAGGAGAGGAGACAGCATACTGGACTCCATTTTTGTACAAGTCATTAAGACAACAGAATACTGGTAAATAAACTATAATTTCTTTAAAAGATGTAAACAATCTCTATCAATCTCAGAATCTACAAATCTCGCCCACTACTTTCCAATAGGAAAAGAATCCATGAATTTATATACTATGAGCAGAGGATACCCCCATGGAACTGGTACGCACCGATTCATCTTTACAAGTTACCAGCCTTGTTGGACGCAGTTTTACTAGGCTTTGTTTTGGCAATGCTAACAAGATCACTAAAGTGGGAATCTTCAGGTCTGTTTGGCCTGTTACGCTGCTGGAGGGAAGACATCGCAGGTGTGCCATACAGACTGTTGTCTTGCATCGAGAGGTCATTCATCCTCTGAGAAAGATCATTTGCACTGGCATATGCATATGCGGTGTTCGGAACGTAGTAGCCTCCAGGCTGCTGACCATAGCCATAGACTGTCATCTGGCCACCAAACATCTGTTGCTGGTAGACATCTCCAGCCATTTGCTGGGTATAAATACCTGCTGGTTGGTTGCCTTGCACTGGCGGATACATTACTCCATACTGAGTATTTTGTGTAGCATACGGTTGTTGAGCCCGAAGTACGGGCTGGAACTGCCCTCCTGGTTGTCCAGTTGACATTAGTTGCGATGGTAACACTTGCTGCCCAGGATGTGTAATTTGGACTGGCTGGGGTTGACTAACTCCTAGTGGTGGCAGAGCTGACAACCCACCAGGATGGTCAGCTTCTAATTGCTCAGTCTCTGCAGGCAGAACTTCCCAGGGTGGTGGTGGAAGGTTGTTACTTTGTTCGTCTTGACCTGCCAATCACCAATAGTTCGAATATCTGAGGACAGAAACTTCTACATGTAAGAAACAAAAAAAAATCTATTACTTCACAAACAGAAAATTTAATCTGCTTTATGCTAAACTTTATTTCATGCTTTGCTTAGCATCGAGGTAAATTGTGCTGATTTTGTTTTGTGGAACTTGCTTTACAAATTCTAGAGTTTGGCTAATTGCTATTCATTTAAAATCATAAGTTGTAACTCTGATTCAGAAAAAATTAGGGAATAAAACAATTACCAAACTCTGTTTTTAACACTTTATAGGGACAAACTAATAGAACAAACAAAAATAATACTAAGATACTTGTACATACTAGAAGCTTAGATTAAAAGAGACAGTGTTAGTACCATAATTCAGTGCCTGCTGTGGTGGAATCATTTCATGGGCAAACTGCCCATTCCATGAACTTGCTGAGGTGAAGTTAGAGCCTTGATCATAGGGTGTCATTGTATCTGAATTTAAGCCATTAGCATATGGTGAAGGATGGTGTGGTGGAACAGGTTGCTGGGGAGCAGGATAGGCTTGTACTGATGCATTAGGATTTGTGTTAGATATAGAAGGTATGGTAGGGTTCTGGCTGGTGTTATTGATAGCATTGCTATCTGAAAACATGTCTAAAAGGTCTAAAGTACTGGGGCTTGAAGAAGCTGAAGCTGCAGGCTGAGTCACTGCAGGAACAAGAACTTTGGAATGAACAGTTTCTGGTTTGAAGAACTCATCACCACTAAGTAAGTCAATATTTGGGCTAACAGCTGATTCTCCATGAGACTTTGAAGCACTTGATGGTGGTGGTGCAGGAAGTGCTAACTGCTCAAATGGAGTCACACTACTGGCAACTTTAGCAGACCTGACAGGTTCACAGTGTTCATAGCAAAAGTCAGTCAAAGAATAATTCTAAGATACTTTTTTGAGGGTTACTAAACCCTCATCAGCTAACGGATTATTTCAGCTAGAGTAACATGTGAGAAGGACACAACACAACCTTTGGCCTGCCTCCTTCATCAACTCGGGCTTCGTTGAAGAACTGTCTGCACGGGCCGGGACTGATTTCGTTTTTTCTACTCGAACAGCTATGCCAGCAGCAATTGCATCGTGTTTTGCTAAAACACGCTGTAAATCATCATTCAATGAAAGGCCCTGACTTAATAGGTCCTCATCCCTGTTGCCATTAAATGTATGAAAAGAATTAGAAACTATTCCACTCTTACATGAAAACAAGCACAGGAAATTCAAAGGATGTTAGTAAAATATGTTTTGAATAACGTTCAAAGGAAGTAAAAGTAGAGCAAGGGTTTGTTTGCTTGATGACCCCAACCGGACGCACCTAAGCTCCGGCTGGCACAACATGCAGAACCTTAAAACATTCCCATACAGCCTGTGTGCTGTAAGCTGTGTCCATTTGGGCATGTAACTAGTAGTCGCTCAGTAAATATCAAGGTTTTGCATTGTTTGATGCTGTAGAGTTCTGGGAACGATCGTTCTGACGTCGTGCTGTGCAGGCTGAGCGCTGCGTGCTAAGATGTGTTGGCACGTTTTGTTTGATTTCGGTTCCATGGTTAAAACTCCAAACTCTTTTGTAATTTCATCAATGTAATGGAATAAAATTTGGGATTCCCGTTGTGGGGAAAAAACGTAGAGTAAAACATTCAAACAGATTTTCACCAAAGAATGCAGACCCCACAAAAGTCATGTGCATCATGTAAAAATGCTCTAATATACTCTGTCCGTTCCAAACTGTAAGTCGTCTGGCTTTACTAGATACATACTATTGAGTTAAATGCACCGACCAGTACAACCCAAAAGCTTAAGCTGATGGGCAGAGGTGGGCACTACACTTATATTCCAACACTCCCCCTCACGTGGAGGCTCCCTCAAGCCTCAGACGTGGAATAGGAGCAAGCGGCAATTATTTTATTTTAATTGCGCTAACCAGGTTTCGAACCCGAGACCTCTGGCTCTGATACCATATTGAGTTGCATGCACCGACCAGTATAACCCAAAAGCTTAAGCTGATGGGGAGAGGTGGGCAATTCACTTATATTCCAACACATACCTTATACTATGTATCTACAAAAAGCGTATATTTCGTGCAAAGCAAAAGTTATACCTAGAAAAGCTCTAATGACTTACAATTTGGAATGGAGTAGAAAAGAATATATGGTGTACCGTGTAAACAAAGCATACTACAGCTTTCACAAAAAGTAGTTATATTTTCAATATGGTGCATAATATACATCATTATTAAAAAAAAAGGTTTGTGTCAATTCCCATTCCAATAAGGATTTCGATTGAATAAATTTTTATTTCACCCTGAAAAAGTAGTTTGGTGGTTCAAATCCATATCCTAAATTTCAACAATTAATTTCATTTAGTTTGTATATATACTAGTTGAAAAAGCAAAACATAAAGGAGTGGCTTACGACGTTGAGTTGACAAGTTGCACCACTCTTTGCTTGTATGAACGGCATTGGTCCACAAGGTCCACAATGACCTCCTGCCTTAGACCCTGCATGTTGACCACTATTTAGAAATTCAGGAATGAATACAACTTCTAGAACTGTATGGTCCAGTTGAACAATCTGGAACATGTCAACATATAATCCAGTTTTTAAGGAAGGAAATCCTCAAGGCAAATGGGAAGGTCATCTCATGATTTTACCAGACGTGTGTAATTACTGAGGTAAGTTAGCACAGGGTAGAAAATACCTCTCTGTTACCAGGATCAATAGCATTTAACATCTCTGCAAGAACATCCATGACCCCACGTGCATTCTGAATTTCTGTCAAGCTGGCAATAGAAAAACATAACGTTATTTTAAAACTTACTTTAGAAAGGAAATTCATCAAATAAACAAGGCACCGCACAGCTAATCATAACAATGATTTAATTATAACCTTATAGAACTGGTCCACAGAAGGGATGAGCTGCAATGCATAGAAAGAAAATAAAAAAGCTATGGAAAAGTTTATTTATGCAATAAAAATAAAAATTCAAAGATTTGAACTGCCATAAAAAAATATCCGTGCATATTCTTGTATATTTTCTTTAAGCCAGTCCTACCAATTTCAGAAATAATTTTAATGGGAGCTGAAACTACAATATCCTGCAAATATAATCCCAATGATTTTAAATCCTTTTGGTAGGCTGCACGATATACAGGGAGAAGGCATGAGAACGCTCAATTTTTTCATAACTGTAATACCTCAGATAATGCACATATACTGCATTATTTCTAACATTAATTCCATGGGTATTAATATATGGGGTAAAGAAAAGCAATGTACCTTAATGCAGGCACTTCTGGTGCAGAAGAGGATTCAGGCATATCTTGTCGATAATCAGTGTTACGCAATGCAGGAGGCGGATAGTTCCTTAGAGGCTGTGTCTGTGGAGGAGTATAGATTGGCACAGTACTCTCCGGCCTTTGAGGAAATACAGCTCCAGCACGCTGATAAATCAAATCAAAAGTATGATGAGTTCTAGAGTGTTTAGTGCTATAAATACTAGGTAAACTAGCTAAACCAGAAAAATGTTCCATTTATTTGTGCTATTGCAATATTCCAGATGGTGAAACAAAGACCACTTACTTTCTACTAGTAAACATTTTGTTTGTTAGTACTTGACACCACATATAATGCTATAAATATGGTCAAAATGTATGCCAGAAAAACAAAATGTGACAACATTTACCAGCATCTCTTGATATGCTGCGTAATATTGGGGATATCTTGCGCGGGCACCACCAAAAGCTTCTTGCCAAGTGTCTATCAGAATTAATATCTTCTCTTTGACATGATAGTCAGGCTACAGATCAAACAAAATAACAGATGGGATGTTACTTTTATTACTGATAAATAGGGTTACTCAGAAACACAAGCCCAGAAATTTGTTTGCCAAGGATTCAAATATGCATGTCCATGTTGAAGTGGAAGGTAAGAATGATACAGGAGAATATTAAAAGACATTTGCACCTTCTTCTTAGCTATCTTCACCATTTCATGAAGTATATCCTTCTCAGCAACTTGCATATGAACAAAATCACCACAATTTTTAATCAAGGTCTCTAGCAACTGAAAAAGAAAAGGGAAACAACAGTAGTAGCTTAGTACAAGCTTACTGAGTAAACTGTTGCCTGCTTTCAACTATGAAGTATGAACAACAGCCCCCAAGCTATCAGATTAAATTTCAGAAACTAACATTGTTCGTTTATGTATCTCTGGGATAACAAGCATATGCTGAGACAAATCAAGAGGATATATATATATGATAAAGCAGTAAAACAGGAAGCCTAAGGCTCTAGTGATAATAAACATAGTTATAACATTACAAGATGTCTTATAATCCTAAACCCCACTAACATTTTGTCTCCACATACAAGATGTCCACCTCAGCAGTCCACTATAGCACATGTCATTACAACTCACCAGCACATGCAATTGTGATATGCACCGTGAGCGAGACACATCATCCACTAACATACATTTAGCTGTCCACATCAACATGCCACATCATACACTAACATAAATTTATAGTAGTATATCCCTTTATATAAGTAATTATATGTAGTCTAATTTCATTCTAATTCTAAATCATCCGCAATTCCCACAGCAACGAGCAGGGTATGCTTCTAGTTATCATTAATGCAAAAGCCTTAGAATACTACTGAATCATCCTTGATAATGCAAAAGTCTTAGAACACAAGTAGATGCTGATTGCAGCCGCCACAAATGTCTTTTAGCTGTAGCATATTTGTACAGTAGTTGTTATTACACAATATGTTCTTAACAATTGTCCTATTTAACTACCAACACAGTTTACTGATCACACCTGTTAAGCCAGAATTTACATGCTAACCAACTAAACGAACTGAAATCATAACAAGAGCCAGAATTGATGTAATTACTATGGGATAAATGAACATTGATCGACTGATATAATGAAGTAAAGTTGAAAGATGCATGCAATTTTTCATCTTTATGAACATATGCACAAAAGAGAAGGCTACTCTACCTGCACATGACAAAATGGCAACTGATGATTCATATGCAAACAGAAGATATCAAGCCAATTGCAGAAAGGTATTTACCGTTAATGCAAGAAGCTGGACCTTTGAGTTCTTGTGCCCAATCCGTTTCTTGATAGTCTTCACAACATCTTTGGCTTGCCTATGTGAAATATCAAAGTGTGAGAGAATAACCTGAACTACATCTTTGGCTTGACTATGAAATATTCAAAAGACGCCACTAGGAAACATTACAGCCCCCCTCCCCATCCCCAGACCTGAAAAAAGGCACACAATCTAACAGCACAATAGGAGAAAATAATGCTTCATTAAAGTTCCAGACTCACGTAATTGTTATTTGCATGACTCCTTTAGCCTCAGAAAAACAATGATACACACTGGTTTTCTATTGATTCACAAAGCATACACATAAAGTTCCACTTTTAGCAATAGATCAAGAGTTCCATATCTCCCAGCTGTCACCATAAGATTACAATGCGACTAAGGAGAATAACAAGAATTCCATGGTTGCTCAAATATTGCATGTTTTGTTTCTACCACTGCATGCTTCTGCTTATCATACTGCCATCTTTAGATAAGGCCTGTTTAGCAAAGCTCCAGCGTCCCACTGTCCCTAGCTCCAAAATTTTGTGGAGCTGGCAAGTTGGGGGTAGACCAGGGGGGTATTTGGACGAGCCTTATCATTCCACTTTAGACTGAAGTGACTTCAGCCACTTTATCTGAGCCTATAAACTTCAAATCCAAGATGGAACTAGAGTCCTGCCAAATGGCACTTCAGTGAGCACATGATTGTTTGACCCATTATCTCATATATTCTCATAACCATTCAGATTAGTACTCTGTCCCAAAAGAAATGACGCTATGGGAAGCGTGCCAGTCAAACTTTCTCAAGTTTGACTAGCTTTATAGAAAATATTAGCAACATATTTATCAATAGATAAATTTATTATGAAAACATATTCCACGATTTATCAAATGAGATAAATATTAGCATTTTTTTATATATAATTGGTCCAAGTTAAAAATGTTTGACTTCTCAGGAAATGAGAATGCCATCTATTTTGGGACGGAAGGAATAATTCGTTTATCCAAAAGAAATTCTTTAGGTGTAATGAAGGAGACACTCTGTCATCATAACAGTCAGTTTTTCTTTTGTTACAAAACTTTGTTTTGTTTACAACCCCTCACGGCTTGGCTCGGAGTGAGGTGCTGGTGTTTTGTAAGGGGCCATTTCTCTCTCTCTTAATGCAATGATATACAGGTCTCCTGCGTATTCGAGAAAAAAAAAACAGTCAGTATGTGGTACCATAATTTTTTAATATTTTTGGTCTAGTGAGGGCAGAAAGTAGACAAGCTCACTCTTTTCACTATAACGTCCAACATGCAGGATGCAGGTACTGGTGGAGCCACAGCCCGACCACCCCAGGCGGCCAGCCAGGTTCATCAAAGAAGTTCGAAAGAAAATTTTCTTTGTACTCCCTCCGTTCCAAATTGTAAGTTATTTTGGATTTTCTAAATTCATAGATTTTACCATAGCAAAAACTATTATACTTAGAAAAGCAACGACTTATAATTTGGACCGGAGGGAGTATCAACGAAGCATACTGTAATTTGCTAAGCAAATATTTTCATATAATATAAAGATTGCCAGGGCTGCTCAAAGCTTCTAGCTCCGCAACTAGATGCAGGGTATACCACAGCTCTCAGGAGCAGTTATTGAAATATTCCAAAGCCTGGATATTTAATTCAACCATAAATAAACTTACCTGAAAACTATTATATATGATGAGACAACAGAATTTTGTTTCTTCGCCTAGTGAAAACAAACCCCTCGTCTGAGTAATAGAACCACACCAAAAAACTTAACCTCGCCTGAGTTTGAGTGGGCCAACTGGACTGATCATCAACAGCCCCCCGCTGTTAAACCTACTTTACCGCAGAGCCTCCAACCCAGCTGCCTATCCAAAAGAATGGCTACGATATCACCACAAAATTTCGCGGTACCACCGGCCCCCAATCACGCGCTGAGCCGCTCGCCAGTCGCCGCCGCCAGGTAAACAACGTGGGAAGGAAACGACAACCAAAAGGAGCGGAAGGAAAAGCGCTCACGAGGGATCGTGGTTGAGGATGTCGCAGATCTCAAGATTGAGAGACCAGTCGGGGCCGATGAGCGACTCGCTCGTCGCGCGCTCCACCAGCACCGACTGTGGCATCGCGAAATGATTCCTGCTTCTTGATCGGCGGAAGAGTAGGCGGCGGCGGAACCCTAGGCGGAGAGTTCCCCTTCTCCCTAGCGTGTGTTTGGGCGGGCGCCTTTCCGGTCGGTCGAGAAAGCGGACGAGGACGAAAATCTCCACAACTAAAAGGCAACGTATGCAATATAAACCTGACATTCCGTGCAAACTTGCAAACTAACATCTAGACTCCATGAAGCTCATCCGATGGCTGTGGAGAGTGGTGGGGTATTTTTTCATTTAAACGCTCGCAGCCAGCTACTAATCTTGTTTTTTTTCAATTTGGCCCCTGCGCTTAATTCATCCCGTGGACTCGTGGAGGGGTTACATCTGTTGTGTTTCTCCCGTACGTCGCTTCGACTTACCCCGCCGCCGGATGAAGATGGACGCCAAGACGAAGGAGCACCGGTCGGTTGTCGTCGCCGCCGTCGTGCAGGCGCTCCGATGGATCAAAGGCTACTGGAAGCCAAGTCGTAGCAGGGGCACCGTCACCAGAGTAGGCATCGCCGGCGTGCTCGTGCACTGGGTCGCCTCCAGGCATCTGGGCACCAACAAGGCGCTTATCCAGTCGTCGGCACCACCGCCGTGGTAGCCCAACCCTGAGAACGACACTCCTCCCTTATCCGGCGTCACCATCAAGCGTCTGGTACGTAGGCGGCCGATGTTTCTTTCGCATCCCTCCCCCTGCCATGGCCACCGCCAGCATCCGATTGATGACGAATCGTCGTCCGCTGGTCATGCCCCCCATGGACGACTGACGAGAAGAAGCCAGCACGGTAATAAGCGGCGACGACGACGACCAGACCTGCAGAGGAAACAGTGGGAGCGACCCTTGTCCGTCGTCGGCACCCGTACGACAGTGGATGTGTTGTGGCAGGACGGCACGCGGCAGTGCGGCGTGCCATCGCCTTCACTAGTCCTCTCCTACACTGCACACGAAGGCTACGATTTCTTCCCTGGGCAGCACGTCATCCGCAAGCCCATCGGGGAACAGACGCCGACGCCGTACGAAGCCTCAACTACATGGACAAGACTGTGTGCGTGAAGGCAGCGGGACGCCCAGAAGGCAGCAGCCGGCTGGGGCGCCTGCACGGCGGCGGCGGCGGCAGCCGGCCGGGGCTCCTTCGTCTTGGCGTCCATCTTCGTTCAGTGGCGGGGTGAGTCGAAGCGACGTACGGGAGAAACACAACAGACGTAACCCCTCCACGAGTCCACGGGATGAATTAAGCGCAGGGGCCAAATTGAAAAAAAAACAAGATTAGTAGCTGGTTGCGGGCGTTTAAATTCAAAAATACCCCACCACTCTCCACAACCATCAGATGAGCATCCTGGGGTCCAGATCGTTAGTTTGCAAGTTTGCACGGGATGCCTGGTTTGCATAGGATACGTTGCCCAACTAAAAAGCACAAAGAGGCGAGGTGAAGTGGTGCGGCAAAGGCTTTCGCCTCGCACGGAGCCGCCGTGCGAACCAATACCTTTGCGCCGACATGTGGGGACGCCAAAAAAATAAACCAACAGGTGAGTCACCAGTATTTGCGACCAAGTAATCACGTCGAGAACTTGAATCAAACAGCAGGAATTAAGCGATCAGTTTATTGATACACACAGATATGTAAAAGGAAACAAAAAACAAAACAAAGCAAAATCAAAGGAAACCAAAGGAAATTATTACACAAATGACGACACATACAGATCCTCACGATCAATTACAGAACGCGCAATCAAAGCGAAAACAAAAGGAAATATTACACAGACCGTATCCAAGAGCAATCAAAAGATTTTCACGGCCTACAAATACGAATGTTCCCATTTCGCTCGCGTAGCCAAGGTAGTCCCCATCGAGGCTGCCCCATCGCCATCCTAAGCGTTGAGATCATCCTGGAGGTAAGAGGTTATTATCAAAATAAAATACTTGAGGTCTCTGAAAGCCGAGTATGATATCTTATGCAACAATTTAATTCTCTCAAATCGGTCTCTGAAAGGCACTATATTATGTCCATGATATCATTTCAGGTTATCTACAGGTACTAAAAAAATCAACAAGTACAACCAAGTTCCAGGTAAACAATAGTTCATTATTCCCTCTTCCGAAATCAAAGTTTGAATCGTTGAAAACCACAGTTGTAATGAAATCATGACTGATAAATAAGCACACATGGTTACTTATCTGTGTTGAACTGGCTCTTCTAATACAAAATCCATTAATTCCTGCATGTATAAATTCCTGCACTTATATCATATAAGAATTTATATATCAAGGTCAACTTATGGTAGATTGAAAATATTGCCGTCAGACCCAATACTGTCAATTCACTGTGCTCACCGAGATACCAGAACTGGCAAAAACCAGTCGACACCTCTAGCTTTTGGGGTTCATCATCCGGCTACTTACCTTTCACAGTGGGTTGATCCATTAGACACAACCCCAACAGGAGTCCCCAGGTCAGCACCCAAAGTTCACCTCACATAGGACATCGTTTACCGAGATACCAAGACTGGCCAAAACCAATCGACACCTCTAGCTTTTACCTTTCATCAAATGTGATTCCATTAGGCAAAACACATCAGGTGTCCCCACAATATTGCCATGGCAAGATGGAAGTCAGAGAGTAGTGGCAAGAGCCAGAGATGGAGAAGTAGTAATATAGAAGGATGGGTACTATAAGGGAGTCAGCACAAGCCATCTCACCATCACCAAACTGTGTTGAATCGTTGAAAACCACAGTTGTAATGAAACCATGACTGATAAATAAGCCCTCTTGTTTACTTATGTGTGTTCAACTGGCCCTTTCAAGATTCATTTTAGTAGTATCATATCACTTATCATATAGCAATACAGAGTCCACTAATTCCTGCACATATACTGTCGTCAGACCCAATACTGTCAACTCACTGTGCTCATCGAGATACCAGAACTGGCAAAAACCAGACAAACACCTCTAGCTTTTGAAATTATAACACACAAAGAGACGGAGTGCGGGTTAATTACACTGAAGATCAAGGTCCTGGATGCAAATGTTTTCAAGATCTTATCCACTTAGACAGGGGAGGACCCAAATTTCACCTCGCATAGCACATCGTTCACCGAGATACCAAGACTGGCTGAAAGGATCAAGATGCCCAAGAGGGGGGGATTGAATTGGGCTCTTTTTAATTTCTAAACAAGAATTAAACCTATAAAGAGCCAATTAACCCCCTAGTGCCTACCGCTAGTGTGTCCTAGCTAGAAAGCGGTAGCAAGACAATAGAAAGCGAAAACTTCCTACACAATTCTAGTATGAATTGAAAGACAAGTGCGGAAAGTAATGCAATAAGAAAGAGCTAGGGAAAGAGATGCTTGATACGGCGATGTTTTGCCGAGATATCGAGGAGTCGACACTCCCCCCTAGTCCTCGTTGGAGCACCTCGCAAGGTATAGCTCTCCCTCAATCCCGCGCAAGGGATGAGTGCTCTCTACGGGCTGATTCTTCGCCACTCCGGCTCGGTGAATCGCCCACAACCGATCACAACGTCGATGAAGAAGAACCGCCGACAATCTTCCGGCGATCACCTTCCTCCAAACACCACCGGACCGTCTAGGTGATGTCGATCACCAAGAGTAACAACCTTCGATCTTCGCTTGACTCACTCAAGCTTCACAACTAGAGGATGCACACTTGAACTCTTGGATGAACTAGAGGAGAGGATGGATGGATTCGTGAATCACTCTCTCACTCTAGGGCTCTTGCTCTCTTCCCAACCTTCTCAACAAACTCAGCAACTCAAATGAGCAAAGGCAAGGTGGGAGAGAAGTGTGAGAGGCTATAAATAGTCCCTCAGAAAACTGCCTTGGGCTGACAACTTAAGTTGGCGACGGACGCTCCGTCGACTAGGCGACGGACGCTCCGTCGCATGCCCCAACGGCTAGTTCTGTTCATAGTTTGGGCGATGGACGCTCCGACGCCTAGGCGACGGACGCTCCGACGCCCTGCCCAACGGCTAGTTCTGACACGCTTTTCCCAGCGACGGGCGCTCCGTCACAGGGGCGACGGACGCTCATCTCAGCGTCCGACGCAACACTCTAGCTCGGGCTGAAAAACACCCTCTCTGGAAGGTCGACGGACGCTCTCCAAGCGTCCGACGCCTGACCGACGGACAGCGTCTGTCGGACCCTGAAAAACTTAGCCAGAAAACATCTCCACTGGAAGGTCGACGGACACTGTGGACTCAACCACCCAGCGTCCGACGCCTTTGTCCGACGCGACGGACAGCGTCCGACGCCTCCGTCAGGAGCGTCCGTCGCCCATAAAACAATTCTATCAACTTCGTTTTTCGTCGCGATGAATATGGAAGTTGTTCTAGGCTATCTTACGGTCAACGTAGGCTTGCTTAGAGCTATGGAAGACAAGTGTGCACCACACCAATTCATGAAGCTTTCCTAAGTCAAGCTACTAGTCTCAACCCCTCTTAATAGTACGGTCAAAGATAAAAAGAGAAGCCCTATCTATTTCTAAGTGCCCTTCATCACCTTATGGCACTTAGCCTATCATTCTAGGGTCTTCATCATGTCTCCTTGAAATCCGAAACGATATCCATCTTGGGGGCTAAGTGATGACCATTAATGCCCATTCTTGTTGATCACTATGGCTAAGCTACACATAGCCTCTGCAAAACACACGTTAGCAATAATAATCTCTAATTGTCGTTAATCACCGAAACCAACTAGGGCAATGATTCTTCACTGGCCAACACCAATCCACACCTCTAGCTTTTACCGTTCAAAGGAAAAACCCAACAGGCAAAATCCAACAAGAGTCCCCAATATATCGCCATGGCAAGAGGGAAGTAAGAGAGTAGTTGAGAGATCTCGAGTGTTTTGGATAATTGATGAAACCTAAGGTACTAACCTAGCTCTAAGTGTTTGAGTAGGTCTAGTACACGCATTGAAGATGATGATAAGTGATGGAGCAAGCAAAGGTGGTGGAGACCTAAAAGCTCACACTTAGAGAAGAAGAGAAGTGAAAAGATCCTAAGCAATTCAAGGCAAAGGTATATGCTAGGGATTTTTTCTTTTGGTGGTCAAGACACCAAGTGGGTGTGATCACTTTTAGGATAGACAACCGTACTATTAAGAGGGGAAATTCAATACTGATTGTGGTTTGTCAAGTGCCACTAGGTGTTATCTATAGTGCATGTGCATTTAGGACCTAGTGACATACACCATGCTAATTGTCAAGTAAAACATGCCAAGAAGTGTTCACTAAAGAGGTATCTTAGTGCTTGGCAACTTAGAGCAAAGGTGGAAGAATCAGAGAAAAGAAAAGGGTGTCGGACGCT
>CM039125.1:24184002-24317612 GCA_022036555.1 Microstegium vimineum
CTGAGTTTGCAAGGATGCAAAGTGGTATATATACTAGAAACAACCCTGCTAGATAGGTGTAAACACAAGATGGAAATGAAAAGACTAAGAATGTGAAAAGGCCTCCACGAAATGGGTTTCTGAAGTGGCTTCGTGAGGCTGTTGGTCTTCTACGCAGTCTTTAGTAAATTGGTAATATCTCCACCTTGGGAAGTCCAAATGACGCACCGTTAAATGCATTGGAAAGTATACTTAACTAGCTTTCCATCCATGTATACCATGCAGCACGAAACGTTATAGAATGGTACAGTCTTGCACGGGAGCTTAACTATCAGGCTGGTTGTTGACCTTCAGATCAGTATGCACTAAAACAGGTCGGCAATTGTGGCATTGGAAACTAGACTTGATAAGCTTTCCAAAATGTATTCATTGACCTTCATAGCTTTTGGGAATCAAAAGTTATGACTATTTCTTTGGGTTGGTATGTTCGGAGGCCAAACCTGACTGTGTGGTTCTTTCAGAGCTCCGAACGTTCCTGTCCGAATTTCTTCAATTCTTTTGGTCTGTAGCTTTTCTTCATATAGATTAATATCCTCCTCTTCATGTGTATACCTAAGTACAACAAATGTAGAACACTTAGGTAGTATAACATTCTTAGAATTATCAAGATTAAAATCAATAAGGAATGAATTCACCTGCTAATGGAGTTTTCTAGAATGACTTCTTGTAAGTGGACCTTGAATTATATCATTTATGTTTGATGATGGTTGCTTAGTACTTGAAGTAGCATGCATGGTTGAGATGTCCTCATCAGTTTGGAAAGTCATTTTGCCCATCGGAACTAAGGATAGCAAATACGGCAAATGGTCACCAAACTAGTAAGGCCCTTACCGGATTACAAGAGAAGCTCTTGGTAATGCTTACTTCTATGAGACTCTAGAGAGAGAAGAGTACTCTAGAGCATTTAATAGAAAATATTTCAAGAAGTATTACCCCAGCATATGGGTCGACACATTATAGTCGATCGGATCGAATAGCCGATATGAGATATATCGCCTTTAGCGCAAAAATGATCAGCCTAGCTAAGCGTAAGGCCGGTGATAGCCGATACGGTATGTATCGCCTTTAGACCAAAAAATAAAAATGATAAAAGAAATACTAGCAGATCAGAAAGCTCTGACAAAGCATAGGCACACATACTGGAGACAGAGTCAGTGTGTTAAAAGATCATTGTATTGATATTAGGACTAATTACAGACTAGTTGACGAGGAACTCTTTGTTAACAATGTCCTCGGCACGAGTAATATCGACTACTGCTTCGCTGTGTTCCTGAAAGGCTTCCTGGAGATCTTCGTGATCTTGAGGGCCATCCTTCCTGGGGAATCTAGGTGCTACATCCGGAAGTTGATATTCGGTGGCAGCTTCAACGACAGTGAGGGTAGTGACGGGCCCATGGCGGACGCCGTGGAGAGCAATCTCCCCAGCACGGGTAATATCGACTACTGCTTTGCCATGTTCCTGAAAGGCTTCCTGGAGATCTTCGTGATCTTGAGGGCCTTCGTGCTTGGGGAATTCGGGTGCTACATTCGGAAGTTGATATTCGGTGGTGGCTTCAACGGCAGTGAGCGTAGTGACGACCCCGTGACAGATGCCATGGAGAGCAATCTCCTGAACTTGGCATGGGATGTCCTGGAGGAGCTGGCTCAGCATGTCACCTTCGGCGTTCATAGCATTGGTGGCGGTGGAGGGTATGCGGCACAAATCCTCCAGTTGCGCCATTAGTGATGCTAGGACACAACAAAAAATGAGGAAGAAACATGGGAAATTTGAGGCAAGTCAACATTGCGCCATTAGTGCTGCCGCAGAAGTGGGGGATCATGAAATTGGGGTAATCATACCAAAGGAAGGCTGGGAAGAGAATAGGTGAGAGCCCTGAAATCATTCCCGCTCAGGGGTTGGTACATGTTTGGGGCCCCCGGTAGGCTTTGAGGGGACTTAGAGGGACCCAAAAGATCACAAAGGAAATGACCCCCAGAAGGATTTTTCGGCAACTACAAAAAACATCGCGGGATCTTGGCAAAGGGATGGATTGAACCCCCAATCATATTGTTTCCTTATTTTTAGGACTTGTGCGAGGGTCGGTTGGGTTAAATCTATGGTCTATAAAAAAAGGGCCTAGGGAATTAAAAGACATTAATCAATCAAAACACAACTTAGTATTTTTCCCCCAGACTGTAAAACCCAGAGTAGAGTGAGTATATTTCGGTGAACCTTCGATGGACCGGGGCTGCCAAAAACCCAGACGCCCCTGTTTTCTTGTAATCTACCTTGGTTCATTTCTTTTTGTACGTTGTATTATAAAACTTGTAAAAAGCTCGATCTGACTATTTTAGGGTTTGGGATCTATTTCAGGGGGCTGCTTGCTTCAATCTTAATGATCATAGCTTTTCGGGCTAGTTATCCCCTATGATTAGAATCTAATAGTTTCATTATTTTTACGATATTGCGTTATATTTTTAATCTTTTTGCAACAAATCTTGCCAATCTCAACTAACAAATTGGGATTCCCGTTTTTCTATCGGGGTCTATTGTCTTCAATATTTCACCTTATACGGTCGAGGCAGTAGATCAAGATCCATAGGTAATTATTGGTCGGATTGTTACATCTAGGGTTCGAGACATAAGTTTGGTCTTTAAATTTGGGTTTGGAATGGTTGGTTTGGGCTCAACGCGCGTGCTACCTGCTCAGGGAACCCCCCGCCATGGTGGGGTTTTATATCTGCCCCAATTTTTAGACCATCCGGGGTGAGTATGGATCTTGTTAAAGCTTCATAATCCCAAAAATGGGCTAATAACTGGTTTGGTTCCCTTTAAATCAACGATGCATTATTTTTATTCTTCGACTTTTTAGATTATTATATGTAGGGCTGGTTTAGCTTGTTTACTTTTTTGCTGCATGGAAAACCCCCCCCAATGCTAGAAAAAGGGTTTAGGTCATGGTTAATTGTCATAGGCTGCATGGGAACAACCTTGTTGAGGGTTTAAAATTTTTATTCAGTATGTTCGATGGGTTAAGGGTTTGGGTCATAAATGTCGCATGTATCACATTTAAACCTTTACTGATTAAATGATCGACATTTTATACACTCTACACGACTCCATATAGCCTTTATATCATGTTTCATACGTTTGGAGTTGGCTCTTTAGCCAATATCCTTCAATCTTGGCTATGGAGACCCGATATTCATGGAAAACTTTGGAAACAACCAGCAGGTTCCATATTTGTTTTTTTTCACCCCCTTTGTCATTGCAGGTCAAATTGATGCATCCCTAGATCAATCCCCAAGTGGTCTGAGCCATTTAAAAAGGGTTTGGTAAAAAGCCCCACCCGGTTTCTACGGACTTGCGGGTGCAACCCCAAGACCCCTTTTTTTGGTCAACAGTACCCAAAGGGAAAGGGAAACCTTTGATCCAAATTCACACTTGGGCTGAATTTGGCATACAATTTGTGTTCACGGAGTATTAACACTATCCTTAATGTTCCTCGATGCTTTTTTCCCGAATATACAAAGCATCGATAACACATCACAAACTTGTCTAACTCGGGCATGAACACTGACCCATTGATATATAAAGAAATGCAAAGAAAAGTCAAGCCAAAAGACATGCCCAATACTGTACAACCCGTATCTATGGAAAAGGGGGTCTTAGGTACCTTGTGTCTGATTTTTATCTGGTGATACCCTGACCTCAACTCTACTTGAAAAGACATCCCTTGGAAAACTTTTTTAAACCCAAAATACGATGTGTGGTAAAGGTATTTATTCTTGATTGTTATGCATTTAACGGCCTATAGTCTACACACATTCTAAAAAATTATCCTTCTTCTTCTTATAATCAGGGAGACATCCCACCGACTTATTTGGGCTTTTAAAGGCCCTTCTCAGCAATCCTTTAAAGGGTTTTCAGATCGCAATCATTCCGCTCCGATGGGTTTGGGTATATTGGGGGGTTTTTCCAGGGATAAGCCATAGCAATAAATTTTCTTGTGGGGGAAGACCGGGGTTTTCCCTCGGGAAAAACATCGGAAACTCACTGCCTAGGGGGATTTCGGTTAAGGGAAAAGCATATACAAGCCTAGAAGGTAGTTATTTTAAATCCCTTTTAAAAACTTGAAAATCATTTCCCCCTAAGGACCCCTTGGGAAGAATCTTCTATTTTTTTGGGTCCAACACCACTTCCCATTCTTTCATCCATAATCCCAGTAGGATAAAGCTAACCCGGCATGTTTATTAAGTTCATCTTAAACTCTCGGTTGGAGGGTAAAATTCTCCTTTGTATTTTTTTGGTTGGTCAACAAGTCTGCCTACTGAACTTATCCAAAACCATACCCCAATTTTTTAACCCTTTAACCATTTTTTTAAAAAAGGTTTTGACTGATGAACGAAGCGAGATCCAAAATTGAACAAAAAAAATGCGGTGCTGATTAATAGAGAACAACCGGCAAAAAAGGGTTTCAAAAGACGGGGACCTCTAGTTGGTGAAGTGCACACGAAGATAATTTGTGTGCTTTTTTGGGAGATTGTTGCACCCTTTAGCAAAGTGCCCCTTTGGGCCAATCTATCACGACCCTTCACAACTGTTTTGGTCGAGTCAACGTTTGAGGGGTCTTGGCAGGGGGGGTACTGTCTTAAGGGCTTGACATTCCTCTGTTGTCCTGGACGTTCTTTTGTTTACGCAGGGGGGCCGTTTTTCTCCAGGTGCAGCGGGACGAACTAGGGGCGTTTTAACCCCACTGAGCCTGGCTTGAAAAGCCCCTCTTCGAAAGCCTTTTTCCTTTTTCTTGAACCAGGACAAGTTGTTATGGTTTTCTTGCGTCAGGCAGCACTCAAAAGTCATTAAAAATTTTTATGGTGAAGCCCCACATTTTAAACCCTTTTTGGATTAAGACCCCTTTTAAAAGCAGCTATTTTTTTTACTCTTGGTAAACAAACTCAGACATAGCGATAGAGGTTGTTGAAAGAGTAAATACTCTGTAAAAATTTACCCCTTGAGTTAGCTTATGAATCCCCACTTTCAGGCCATAAGCCCAGGAATGTAATTACCAGGGAAAGCATATGAATAAACCCCCGGTAAATGTTCCCCCATCATGGTAATAGCAGGGTGGTGTGTCCACCAAACCCAGGGTCCTTCAGTTGTGAGCGGGTACCTACTTTTAAGGTCCCTGTAAAAACCTGAGGAGATGAAATTTTTGTTCCATTGGTTGATCCACTCGTCTTTTTCCAAAGGGTTCAGTAACCCTCTTTGAAGCTAGCAGTTTGTATCCATAAATCCTTTAAGGTACTGTAATGGTTCCCTTTTAGACCTTTTTTTCCTCTCCCTCGTGATGTTACCGAAATTTTTTGCGCAAAGGGGCTTCCATGTTAGCTATAGGTTCTCGTGTAAATTTGGGCTCCCTAAAATTGGGCAAAAAATCTCCACTGTCTTAGGGGGGAGGGGGTGGTGGTGGATCGCCCCCCTTTCCTTGAACCACTGGTTGTAACGACGGTTTCCTGCATCTGCTATGTAGCCAAGTTTAGACATACATGTACAATTGTAGGCGCATAGTTATGTCATACGAATTAACTGGAACAAGACAACCCCTTTCAAAAAAGTAGAGGCACAATAATTCAACCACATTACCAATTTACGTCAAAACATGAAACTACGCATAGGACAAATAATGTTTGGTTGCCGGAAACCCACTGGATTTTTAGTACTTACATCATCGGGTGTTACCTTACACCAAATCCACCAAAAGTTAAAAAAAAAAAAAAAAAAAAAAAAAAAAAAAACTATCTTACCTTTCATGTCAGGCTTGCTCTTTGCATCCACAGGGACACGCGGCCATCTGGGTGCTCCAGAAAAGGGGAAGTTGAGAGTCAATGGTGCAAACGTGTTGTAAGAATAGGCATTGTTAGAAATTTCCCCGGAAGTTGTCCTCGGAGTTCCAAGCAGCTTTCCCCTTTCAATCATTTTGTAGGCAACATCTGCTCAAGTTCTTACTGCAGGTAAGCCTGACCCTTTAAAAACCCTGACTTCTAGCAATCATGGCCATCCCCCTTTGTTTTCCCTCTAGCTGAGTTTTTTTGTACCCTCAACTGCTCCATCTCCTTCTGGGGTGCTCTAGATCACTCACATCACGACAAGCTCACGCTTTTACACAAGCGTTGCGGTAGCTGTCCCCATGCGAGCAAAGAAGCTCTGGGCTTGAAAGGGTGTCTCTTTGTGAACATGCACTCAGGAAGGGTCAATTGCCGCTTAACCCTCCTCATGCCTCCTGTCAGGTGCCCCCTTAGGCGCTCCCACACCGTAGTGTGAAGGTTGCCATAGGAAACACCATGGCAGGCACAAGTGAGAATCAGGACACTCTTAAAATGCTTGAAGTCACTGTGGGTCCCCTGCATGCACCTTGCCAAGGGTCCTCCCCTTTTTGGCCCCAAAAAACCCACCCTCCAAGCGCACTCTCCCCAGGTGGAACTTTTGCCTCCAGTAGACAAAAGAACCATCTTGAGTGCTCCTTTGCTCCAAAGTAGGAGGTGCCTTTATCCTCGGGATAGCCTGCGGCACTAAGGATTCCAAAGAAGCGTGGGCAGCCAAACTTCTTCAGAACTTGCTCATAAACACTGAGTCCTGTGGAAAGCTACGTCGGGGAACTTTGCCCCCGGGTGGACTTGGGGCGGTGGTTTTGTGGGGCCATCAAACAAGGTAAAGGGAAAATGAAAGAATAAATTTTTTTACTAGGATAATTTAAAAAATATTTTTTAATTGCGGGGAATAGTGAAATGAATGCCATATGCTTTAACATGTTGCTGCACGTTAAGTACGTCCTCACATAGAAGGGAAGAAAACAAGATATCAATAAGGTGCAACATCGTTGCTCATATAACGTAGCTAGGCTATAAATAAAAAGCACTTTTATGTCCCTGCAGAAGATTCATTCACCCTCCCTCACAGTATGAAAATCTTACGAAATTGAAAATTTAGTACCCCAAGGACACCCCCTTGCATTGAACACTGCACCCAATCCTCGTCCTGTGACGACATTCCCAAACAACGGAACCCCACACAAGATCCCCTTTTTATAATCACATGAAAATTGGTTATTGTCTAGAATCTATAAGCTTCCCCCTAGTCTGCTGTATCTGACCATCCCTTCACAATCACACTTCCCCAAAGCGTAGGGGAAAATTGATCCATACATTCCCACTCAAGTAAGGGAAAACCCATAAAATTTTTCAACTTGTAGGGACAAGAAAATAAAAACAGGGTGTTACCCCCCAAGTAAATAACTTAGAAAAAAGCCACCTAAATCCTAGGGCATAAGAGAACGGCTATGGCACACCATGCTTGTAAAAATAATTTTTTTTAAATCCCCCTTGAACAAAACCCTTTTGAAAAAGGCCTGATGACTGTAAAAACCTCCAAAAAAACAAAAATTTATCCAAAACCCCCATCGCCAATCGATAAATTTTTATCCTTATGTTTTCATAACCCCGGAGTCCTGAAACCTGACGAATTTTTCTTTCCCTTTGTCATTTTAACCAAGATCGCTTGTTAACAACCATTCAAAAAGTTACAAAAAGTTCGCTATACGAATTACATTGGGGTACGAATAAAATTTTGTACATAACCAAATGTCTTTATGGAAATAGTTTTGAAACCAACTACACACATTAGTTCATTACGTCCAGTACCAAGTCGATTCTCACAAAAGCAAGAAGATTTCAAAACGACCTTTACCCAGGGTCCTATTGTCTCCCTAGGGGTAAATTTTTGATGCTCCGACTTTTTAAACCTTTCCCAGTTCCTTTCGTTTATGATACCCTTCATACCATCGGTTTGCCACGAAGACATTACGTATGAGGTCACCGTGTTTCATATTAATTTAGAAAGAGCTAAGCATTATCTTTTTTACCTAAGGGGTTAAAAAGGGATTTTGGTATAAAAAGAAAAGGGGGGATAGCAAAAAATGAGGTTAAAATAAACCCTATACTTAATGCAACAACCATATAAAAAATAGAAATTAATTTAAAATAAGTTGGGATCCCTTGGGGCTTGCCTTTCTCAACACAGGCGGGTGTCAGGGACACTCCTGAGTTCTCTTCTTGTCCCTCATTCATGGGACCCGTTATTTGGGTAATTGACTTTTTCTCCCCTTTTGAAACAAACACAGTCCTCCTGGATCCTGTATATCATATGCGCGAATGACATAGATAAGGGGTAATTATAAATTTGGAAAAGGCAAAAGGATATGAGAGATGAAATGTCATAAATTTTCCTTTCGTTAATTCTTTTTATAGGTGAAATTTTCTCTTATAAATTTAATATAAGTTATAAACAATTCAATTTATAACTCTTTTCATGCACATTATCACAAGGTACTTTTTTCACGTTTTTCACATCAACAAATTTTTTGGTACTTCAAAGATACACCAAATATTAATTACTTATAAATTTCTATTAACAAATATATGAAAATAAGGACCCCCTACGAAAAAGTTCAAAAATTATAAACAATTACATGCTTAAAACAGGGCAAATTTGTAAAAATCAAATTTTCCAATTAAAAAAAAATTATTTTGGTTCTCACAAATCAAAAAATTTTAAAAGCAAAAAGCATTAGAAAAACTTTGACAGTAAAATTGGTGAACTGGCCCGGGTTAGTTTTTTTCATAGCTACAAAACCTTTTTGGGAAGTAACAAAAGTTACAACCTTTTTTTATCAAGTAAATAAAACAGGGTGTAACCCCCAAGTCAGTACTTGATAACCCCACCTAAACCTATTTGGATAAAACACGACACTGCACACTCTTGCTTTGTAAAAAAATATTTGTAAATACCATATAAAACAGAAACCCTTGAATAGGGCTCTGAGCCAGCTTAAAAAACCCTCCAAAATTGCAAAAATTTAAAGGGCCCAAAAACCCCATCCCAATGCAAAAAATTTTCGTCCTGATGCTTTAAAAACCCCGGGTACCATGAAACCACGACGAATTTCATTCCTTTTATTTAACCCAAGATCCTTATTAAATAACACCAACGTTACCTAAAGTTCCAATACAAAACATCAAGTACGAATAAAAGTTTTTACAAAACCCAAATGCTTGCAGGAAATAAAAACCAACCACACACACTTAGTTCATTACAGGACCATCCCAAAGTAGATTCTCCAAAAAAAAAAGATTCAAAAGTCCATAGCCCATGGCCCTTGTTGTCCCCTAGGGGGGTAGAGATATTGATGCTCCCGACAATTATCAACCTTCCGTTGTTTTTCCAGTTTATGATATTTTTCATACATCGACTTGCCACGAAGCATTACTGACTGGGGTCACCGGTGTTTCATATAATTTGGGGCGGGAGCTAAGCATCTATCTTTTCTACCAAAGGGTTAACAAGGATTATGGATATAAAAAGCAAGGGGGGTATATCAAAAAGGGGTTCACTAACTCCTATACTTAATGTAAAAACCATATATAAAATGAAATTTAATATATAAAGTGAGTTGGGATCCTAGGGTTGTCTTTCCGAACGAGCTGGGGTGGTGATCGGACACCCTGGAGTTCTCTTCTTGTCCATCGTTGGGGGGGCCCCATCGTTGACTTCTGCTATTGACTCCTTTGGTTCCTTTTGAAAAAAACGGCAGTCCTTCCGTCTTGTATATGCATAGCGCGAATGACATGAGTGGTAATTATCAAGATACTTTTTCAGTTGTCACATAAAATTAAATTTTTTGGGATTTAAAAGATCCCCCAAAAGTTTAATTACTTATACATATCTATTACAATATTATAGAAAAAAAGGACGCCCTACGAAAACAGTTCAAAAATTATAAAACAATTACAGTATTTAAAAAAGGGGGCAAATGTCAAACTTAAAATTTTCCAATTAAAGGAATATACTTTTTTTCTGCACAAAATAAACAAATTTAAAGCTAAAACACCAAAAAATTTCCCAGGAGGCCGCCTGGAAAACCCGTCGGGGGAGAACAGCCAGTACGCTTAGGGTGAAGCCAAAAGGGGGGCCCTTTTTTCCCGAGAGGTCGTCATGCGGCCCAAAGGGTTTAGGGAACCTTTCCTGCAGACGCTGGGGAAAAGTCAGCCCCTTGTAAGTCGTCGTCGTTCGGCCCGTGTACGATTCTGGGCGCGTAACCTCATGGAAAACCCGACCCGAGTGGATCGCCCCGCTTCGGGGAAAAAACCCGCCGAAGGTTTGTCACTTAATAACAGTGTTTGGGTACAATTCTATCCGCTGTGGTTGTCGGCAGACCAGCTTCGGGCGTTTTGGGTTACGGGCGGGCTTTTTGGAAAAAACGCCTATTGCTTTTGGGGCGAGGTTGTCGAACACTGGGGGGGTTTTTTGGGAGGTCATCGAACACCGTGGGGCGTTTTTTAGGGGTCGCTTGTAAAAAAAAAGGAAGTATGGTAGAAATATCGTCTTTTTTGAACTGGTGCGAACAGGTAAAAGTGTTTTTAGGCAAGAACCATCGGTTTTCTTTTCCCCATGAAGGGGGACGTCAATCCCTTCTTGTGGGTGGGGCGATAACCCCTGGTGGTGACTTCCTTGAAATATAGACCCTTTCCCAGGGAGGGAAGTTGTGCATTTTTTGGGCTTGAGTTTCCCTTTTAGGACAGTTCTCCCTGGGAAAGATTGGAGGATGTTGGGGTTGTAGTTTTGGCGGACCCTTTCCCCGTACAGGACTTTTCGATGCTTGGGGTTTAACCTTTGTTCTTAAAGGCGATCGAGCGTCGATCCGGGCCGGTGGGAGTTTCTTCACATGTGCTCACATGGGGAGAGCCAAAAGGCGATGTCGGTTGGGATTCCGTTGGGAGCAAAAACCAAAAACAGAGACGTCGGTGTTCCCGCTGGTGTGTAGTAGTCCCCAAACCCGTCGGTAATCACGTAGCCAGCGACCGGGGTTTCCCTTCTCCTCCTTTTGTACATTTTTTGAGTGGTGAGTATCTTTCCCTTAAAAGCGCCTGCGGCCGTTTGTTTAGGGGGGGCGATAGAGAGTATTTGATCATTTTCCTTTTTGTCTTCGAAAAAGCCCCAAAAGGGTTTCCAATGAATTTGACCCCAAGGGTCGGGGGGAGATTGAGTTTGGAATACAAACCGATGTATATTTCTTTGATGAAGGCGACGCCCCTGCTGAAGTTTTGGGGTGTTGGCTTGACCTCTATCCCTTGGAGAATTTGTGACAGCTACGAACCCACTTAAAGTTGCGGGTGCGGGTCGGAATGGGCCGAGCATGTCAGCCCCCAAACAGGAAGGGTCGGAGGGTGGTATTTTTTGTTTTCTTGGGGGGGCGGTGAATTGTTTGCGGAATTGGCCCCCCTTGCAGGTGCCCCCAAAATCGCTCTGCGCGGCGATCTGTGGGTAGTAGAAACCTCTCAAGGGGCTTTTCGCCCACCTTTTGAAGGCCCAAAAAATTTTGGCGACCGAGGGGGGGGGGAAGGGGCCCTTTAAAATTTCTCTGGGAAATTTGGGGGGCCCAACCCCCAAAAAAAACCCTAAAAAGCAACTTATCCCCAAAAAAGTCAGCCCCTAATGGGGGGAAACCCAGGGGGGTGCCCAAGGGGCCCCCAAGGGATTTTCCAAAAACCCAAAAAAACCTAAAACCGGGGAACCGAAGTGGGTTTAAAAACCCCCTAGGGGAAAAGAGAAGTGAGAAAAAAAAAAAATATTTTATTAAATAGTCTAAAAATTTCAAAAATTTTCCCTGCGTGATTATAAAACCAAAAAAAACAAAAAACCCAAATTTTCAGAGCCCGGACGGGGGAAAGGGGGCCCAAAAACAGTGACAAAAAACCCCCCCTAAAAACCTTGCGGAAGGGGACGGCGCTGCCCGAGGGGGGACGGATGGGGGGACGGGGGAGGACGCGGGCCCGACAGGGGGCCCCACGCTCAAAAAAAAACCCCCAAAACCCCCCCCCCGGAGGGACGTTTCGCAACGGACACTGTCGCCACTCAACGTCCGGGCCTCCGGGGGACCATCCCCCCCAAACTTTGGGGGCCCCCCGCCCAAAAATTTACCATTTAAACCCCCGGAAAATTGTTTTTTCCCCCAAAATTTTTTCCAAAAAAAAAACCCCAAAAAACCCCCAAAATAAAACCCCAAAAATTTTGAGGCATACCCTTGTGAAATGGGGATTCCTGAAGAAATCAGGGTAAATTTTGGAGGGGAAAAAGGGGAACACTGGTTTGGGGGGGGAAAAGGAAAAACAAAAGCAAAAAAGAAACCCCCGATCTGTGTGGCTGGGTTTTTAAAAAAAATTCCTTTGGTGAAAAGTTGCTCCTTCACCCCCAAATTTTTAAAGGGAAAAAAAATTGGGTTATAAAAAAATTTCCTTTGTCCCCCAGAGATAAATCACCACATAAGCCGAAAAATTTTTAAAATTAATACTTCACGGGATGTTTTTTACATAAAAAAATTTTTTAAAAAAAACATAACACGGAATAAAAAGATTTTTTCCCCGCGATAAGCCCACTTAAACGGGGAAAACGCCGATGTTGCCCAAGCCTAGTACCCCTAAAAAACCCTTTCTACCATCGGGGGGGGTTGGAAAGAAAGGGGAGCATTACGTACCGAAAGAGTAAACGGGGTTATGAAGAAAAAAAGGTTGAATTTGTCGTCCGGGGGTTTGTTTTTAAAATTTGGGTTTAAGTTTTCCCAAAACTTTTAGTTTTTGTTTGCTAGCCCAATTAAAACCCCACTTTAAAGGTTAATATCCAACTTTAAAAAAATTAAAACAAATATCATTAACGGGGGTTTTCCAGGCCGTGTAACCGTAGACGGCTACATGATAGATTTCCACTCGAAAGGGGGTTTACACTTTCCCCACAAGCCATGTTACCCAGCCCCCCGGGGATGTTTGCCCCATAACACTGCCGGGTTTAGGGGCGGGGAAAAAACCTTAAGCCCTTTCAAAGTTTTTCAAACAGACGGACCCTACAACCCAATAAAAGGGGGGTTTTTGGGGGACCCCCCGGTGGTCCCACACGCAGGGGTCCCCAAAAAGCTCCCCCAAAACCCGTCAAAAAAGGGTGCCTTTCACGAACCACAAGCATGCAGTAAATTTTATATTAAAAATAAACCCAGAGCCTATACATCGTGGTTTTTTTTAAAAACCCAAAAGTTTTTTCCCCTACGGGGGGCCTTTTCCCGTTGTAAAAACCCCCAAATTTTTTACCTCATTGTTGCATTTATATTACCCAAGATTTCTAAGATCCATTATTGTAAAGCATACAAAGCTCCCAATTTTAAAACCCGGGGCAAGGAAAAGGTAACAAAGCAGGGGATAGTTTAAAAGGGAATTTAAAATTTAGACACATGAAATCAGAGGGGGAAAATTTTGGGGTAAAAATAAAAAGGGAGACCCCTTTGAAAAACCCCCCTTTTGATCCCAAAGCTTTTGGGTGATCCGTTTCTGCTGCAAAAAATTTTTCCCAAACAAAGATCCCCCGGCTAAAACTCGATCAAAAACCCCCCAAAAAATCATCCAAACAATCATCACAAGAAAAAAAGCCATATCAGAAATTACCCCCAAAAACAATAGAAAGATTTTAAAAAAGGTTAGAAAACAGACTATACTTTATACGCCCAAAGATACGAAAAACCCTAATGGGATCAAAAACGAAGAATTAAAAATAAAACGGGATTTTAAGAGAATTTTTAAAAAAAGGGGGCAAAGTAATTTTTTTGTTTTTCAAAAGTATTAACATGGGTTTAAACCTAACACGGGAAAGCAAAAAACCCCGGATCTAACCAACTCGAACGGGTCGATTTGGTTTTGAAACAAAAAAACCCATAACATTTGAAAGGGGGGAAAAAAAAAGGGAAAAAAAAAGGGGGTTTTTCTATTTTGGGAAAAATTTAAACGAACTCAGAGAGGAATTTTTTTTCCCCCCAGGGGAAAACGCACTGTGGGGGCGTTTTGGACTGCGGGTTTGGGGGATGAAAAACAGAAGGACTCTTTAGAAAAAGGGCAAAGAGGGGTAGGTGGATCTTGCCCCGTGGTTAGAAATCGAGGGATAATTAATCCCGAGGGGAAGGGCGGTTGCGGGGCGTAGAGGGCGGCCCCCGGCGGGTCTTCGTCGCCCCCCCGGAGCTCCCCGGAGGGAAAGGGGGTTCGGGGCTCGGTTTTCAAATCCGAGCACCGGGAGGGGAGGGGATCACGGGGTTCGCATAGAAACACGCGGTCGGGGCCCCCGGGGGGAACCCGACGAGTAACACCGGGGGCGGCTCTCTTAAATGGGGGCGACCAAACCAGCAATGGGGGAAAAAAGGGAGGGGAAACCTTCGGGGATTTTGGCGGGGATGATGCGGGCTGGTGAGGCTTGGTTGTGAGGAGGGGTCCCCCGAGGGGAAGCCGCGGGGCGGGCTGGCACCCGGCACGCTCGAGCAGGAGGAGAAGGGGGGGAAAAGAGGGGGAACGGTGTTCGGAACCTCCGAAGAAGTTAGGGGGCGGGGGGGTTTCCCGTGGTGGGGGTTAACAGAACGGGGGGATCGGGGGCGGAACGGGCGGCGGGAGGGGCTCTGCGTGACGATTGGGGCAAGGGGGTGGATGGGGGTTCGGGCGGGGCTCGCCCTTTTTAAAAGGGGGCCGGGTAAGTCCGCACCGGGGGGAAGCGGGGGGTTTCCCCGCCGGCGGTTCCGGGGCCCTCGCCCCGGAGCCCCCCCGGGCCGAACGGGAGGAAGGAGAGAGAGCTGACGGGTGGCCCTAGGGTGTCAGGACAGAAAGAGAGAGGGAGGGGGGAAGTGAGTGGCGCCGACATGCGGGCCGGAGTGTCAGGCAGAGAGAGAGGGAGGAGGCTGCGGCGTGCGGGGCTGTTGACCAAAATGGGCCGGCCCATAGGGGTGAAGGAGAGGGAGGGGGGAGGCAGGCCAGGGGATTGGGGCCCACGGGCCAGATAGAGAAAGGAAGAGGTTTTTATTTTTCTTTTCTTTTTCCTTTTTCTGAGTTTTGCAAATTAGTTTTCCAAATTTGTTTTGAAATTCTTTTCAAGGTTTTAAAACCAAGACCCCCCAAAAACAATGCAAGAGCATGAGATGCACAAACATGTGAACCCTAACAGGGAAATTTTAATTTAAGTTTTATATATTTAATTCTATGCTTCACAAAAATACTTTAAATTAAATCAAATTCAAACCAAATTTAAATCTATTTTGCTATTCAAATTTTAGGGTGTTACAAATCTACCCCCCTTAAAAAAGAATCTCACCCCGAGATTCCCCAGATTTTACTTACTAAAGAGTTAGGGTAGGTTTTTCTTAGATCTTCCTCTCTCTCCCAAGTGGCCTCTTCTTCTGTATACCGATTCACTGCACTTTACACATCTTTAGACTTTACTCCTTGTAACTCTTTCGCTGTCTCCAGAATCTTAACGGATATTCCTCATAGGTCAAATCTTCCTTAAGTAAGTTCTTCCAACGGTAAACTTTCTTCGGGTACTCGAAAACACTTCTGAGTTGAGATACGTGAAAAAACATCGTGAACTCCTGACAAACTTTCCGTAACTTAACCGATAAGCAACTTTTTCCCCGTCTCTCAAGAATCTTGAACGGGCCAATATATCTGGGTGTAACTTTCCTTTCATATTGAACCGTTTCACACTTCTCATAGTGATATTTCAGATACACGTAATCACCCATTCAAAAGACAAATCTCTTTTTCGATTTTCAGGTAACTTTTCTGTCGAGACTGTGCTATCTTCAGATTATCCTGATTACCGGACTTGTTCTTCTGCATCTCTCAGAACGTTGGTCCAACACTTGGGTTTCTCCTGTTTGATTCCCGAACAATGGAGTTCTACACTTCCGTCCGTACCAAAGCTTCAAACGGTGCCATCTTAAAACTTTCTTGATAACTGTTATTAAAGAGAATTCAGCATAGGGCAAAACTTATCCCCGCCGTACCATACTGCAAAGCACAAGCTCTAATATCTTCTAGCACTTGATTTGTTCTTTCTGTCTGCCCTCTGTTGAGGGTGATAGGCTGAGCTGAAATTCAACACTGTCCCCAAGGGAATCCTGCACTTTCCTCCAAAAAATGCGAGGTGAACTGGGTTCCTCTATCTGACACAATCTTTTTTGGAACTCCCCTGCTGGATACTATTCTTTCCATATACAACCTGCTAACTTGCTCCCGTATAAGTGGTTCGAACTGGCAAGAATGAGCTCCTTGGTCAAGCGATCAATTACCCAGATTGAGTCATAACCTTTCTGATACGCGGGTAACCCAACTATGAAATCCATACCAACTTCATCCCACTTTCCATTCAGGTATCTTCATCGGTTGCAACAGTCCGGCAGGTCTCTGATGTTCTGCTTTAACCCTCTGCAGGTGTCGCTATTGCCACGTATTCTGCCACGTCACGTTTCAATCCGACCCACCAAAAATTCTCTTTAAGATCTAGGTACATTTTTAGTGCTTCCGGGAAATGGATTGAATAGGTTGACTCATGAGCTTCTCGCAGAATGTCTGTCGAATAGACTTGATGTCAGGAACAAAAAATCCTCTTCCATACCATAGTGTACCATTATCATCCAACAGAATCCGGGTGATTTTCCCTTTTCTTTCAAGTTCTCAACTATCAACTGCAGATTCTTTTTCTTGCATCTGACTTCACGAATCTTTTTTCTAATGTAGGCTCCCTACCATCTCCATAGTATTAGCAAACAATGTCAATTGAGATGCCCAAGTTCAGCACACAACTCTTCAGGCATAGGTATCGTCCGAATCTCATTAGCATAACTTTTCCGGCTAAGAGCATCGGCCACCACGTTGGCTTTACCAGGATGATAGTGAACATCAAGATCATAATCCTTGATCAGTTTCCAACCAACGTCGTTGTCTCAATTCAGATCTGATTGGGTAAAGATATACTTCAAACTCTTAAGTCGGTGTAGATGTCGCACTTATGACCGATAAGATAGTGTCTCCATATCTTCAATGCATGAACCACAGCTGCTAACTCCAAGTCATGAGTCGGATAATTTAACTCATGCTTCCTCAGTTTGCCGCGAAGCATACGCAACAACTCTTCCTTCTTGCATAAGCACAAACCCAAACCAAAGACGAGAGGCATCACAATAGATTGAGAACTTCTGACTCAAGTCTGGCAAGGTCAACACAGGAGCTGTAGTCAATCTCTTTTTCAATTCTTCAAAGTTTGCTGACACTTCTCTGACCAAACAAACTTAGCATCTTTCTCAAGCAACGCGGTCATAGGTTTAGTAGCTTAGAGAATCCTTCAATGAAACCTTCTATAATATCCAGCTAAACCAAGGAAACTGCGGATCTCACTGACATTGGTCGGGGTTTCCAATTCAGTACATCTTCCACCTTACTAGGATCAACTGATATTCCACCATTAGACACAACATGGCCAAGAAAAAAACTTCCTTCAACCAGAACTCACACTTACTTCTTTTGGCATACAACTGGTGCTCTCTGAGCTTCTGCAGTACCAATCTCAAATGTTCAGCATGTTCATCATCGTTCTTGGAGTAGATCAGAATATCATCAATAATACCACCACAAACTTATCCAAGTATTCCAAAAAAAACCTTGTTCATCAAATACATGAAGTATGCAGGTGCGTTGGTAAGACCAAAGGACATCACCGTATATTCATACAATCCATACCTCGTAGTGAATGCTGTTTTGGAACATCTGAAGCACGAATCTTCAACTGATGATAACCAGATCGCAGATCAATCTTGGAGAACACACAAGCACCTTTTCAAATGATCAAACAAATCATCGATTCGGGGGCAAAGGGTACTTATTCTTTGATAGTGACCTCGTTGAGTGACCGATAATCAACACACATCCGCTGACTGCCATATTCTTGTCAACAAAGATAACCGGTGCACCCCAAGGTGAAGAACTGGGACGAATAAAACCTTTATCCGACAACTCTTTAATTTGTTTCTTAAGTTCTTCTAGTTCTTTTATTCCCATCCTATATGGTCTTTTAGCTATAGGTGCAGTTCCAGGTAATAACTCTATTATAAATTCAATGTCACGATCGGGAGGCATACCTGGCAAGTCTTCTGGGAATACATCTGGAAATTCATCCACAACCCTATCTGCTAGGTTGTCATACTCCTCAAGCTGATTGACGGCGGCTGTCGGTGGAGGTTGCATGACCACTTCAACACTGATCCTGTTTCCTGTAGGTGTAGACAATTCACTATCTTCTTATCACACTTGATCACTGCATCTTGCTTTCTCATCCAGTCCAAACCCAATATAACATCAATTCCAAGCGGTTCTCAAAACTGTAAGCTGAGCTTTGAAGTCTACCCCCCTTAGGGTAACAATAACCGATGGACAGTAACAATCGGTTCTCATAACCCCACCCGGTGAACTCACAATTATAGGATTTTGCATTGCTACTAATGATGTTCCATGCATTCTAACAAAAGCTTGCGATATGAAAGAATGCGATGCTCCGGAATCGAAAAGAACAGTAGCAGGATGGAGTTAACAAGGAACGTACCCATCATCACTTCTGGCGCTTTCCTGAGCTGCTTCCGCGGAAACGTGGTTCACGCTCCTATTATGAGGGGGTGGCTGGTACCTTCCTCTCTGGTTGTTTGCTGTTCTGACTTGGAGGATTTGGCGTGTTTTGCTTCTTGGGGCAGTTATAGGAAAGATGTCCAGGTTCACCACAAGCAAAACACTTAGTGGGGTGTGGGGAACATTAGCCTTTACTGGCGTACTGCTGGACGAGCCTTGACGAGGGGCTGTGTAACCACCTTGCTGCTGGAATGGCGGACGTTGCTGGTTCGGGTTACGGTTCCCAAAGTGGATGAGCCTTGGTACCTCTGCTGGTAACCCTGCTGAGGGTAGTTGGGACGCTGGCGAGTGTTGCTTCCAGAAGCTTGTCCCCTAAGCTTCCTCTTCTTGTCCATCTCCCTGCGTTCATTGTCCAGGACGATGGCACGGTTCACCAAGGTTTGGAAATTTGGGTAAGTGTTACCCTTCAGCTGCAACCGGAGATCATAGTAGATTCCCTTCAAGAAGAGACGTTGCTTATCAGCATCGTCCCTTACTTCATTGGGTGCATAGCGAGCTAGCTGCGAGAACTTGTCATGGTACTCGCTGACTGACATCTGTCCCAACACGAAGATTCCTGAATTCTTCTTGCTTTAACTCTATGATTCCTTCTGGAATGTGGCATGCCTTGAAATCCGGGAAAATTCTTCCCAAGTGATAGCTGGGGCATTGCCCGGGCGAGCATCTTGATATGTTTCCCACCAGGTCTGAGCTGCGCCTTGAAGTTGACCAGAAGCATACAGAACCTTCTCCTGGTCATTGCACTGTGTGATGTTGAGTTGCTTCTCCACCGCACGCAACCAATCATCCGCCTCCAACGGATCACTGGCATGAGAGAAGACAGGAGGGTGTCCTTGCAAAAATTCCCTCCGCTTGTTGACAGGTGGAGCTCCAGCAGGTTGATGGGGTTGATTCTGCATGAACTACATCATGGCTTGCATCGTCTGCATCATCTGAGCTTGCATCTGTTCTGGGGTCATCACAGGTGGTGGAGGTATAGGGTGCTGGTTGTTGTTGTTGTCGTTGTTGTTGTCACTGGTGTTGGATCCAGAGTTAGTCCTGGTGCGAGGCATCTGTCATATATATATTATAAGAACAAATTTAGAACCTGACACGGGACGAGTCTGCAACTTTTCTGGATTTCAGCACAACAGCAGTCTAGAAAAACAGTCATATCTGAAGCTCCCGAACTCAAACAGAGGCAACCTTACATGGTTGGAAAGATAAAGAAATTATCTACAACTTTCATAAATCTGACATTTTCTGATTCTGACATTAACTTAGTCATAAACTGCGATTAAACAGATCTATCCAGATTAGCAAACTGCGCAGAAACATCATCTTGTAGGAATTGTTTCTCTTAACTCCGAATAGATATTAAGGTGATTCTTGAGGCCATGGAAAGATAAGGAAGTCTACTGTTTTAGGTTAATTTTTGGTGATTTTAGGACGTTCAGATTTAAAAGAGCAAAATTAACAAGACAGGGAGGTCTGAAAAAGACAGATTAAAGAAAACTGCAACTTTATTTATTAAGATATTTCAGAACCCAACCTAAGCTATGAGTGTTGTGGACAGGCCCACAACCTCAACAATCATTACAAAGATCCAACTCACACATTAGCAAAAGCACAAGCAACTAAGCACTTAGATAAACACTAGCACACACGACTCACGATCTAACGATTAACTATAAAGGGGAATTCTAGTCCTAACACTTCTTGATCTTCTTGAAGTTTGGAGGCAACCCAACTCTTCACGGAGTTCATCTTGTTGTTGATAGCTGTGTTTGAGCTCCTTGCGTAGCGTCATTGTTTCCACCAGAAGATGTCCATACATACTCATCATTTCTTGGACAAAGTCGACGAGCTCATTGAGAACGGGACCACCTTCACCGTTAGGTCGTCGGTGATCCAACCTTGCTCCGCATCAAAGCAAGGGATGAAGCGACGTCGGGTATTGGCAACCCTTTCTCTGAACTTGTTGTGGATAGCCATGTATGCACAGAATGCCGCATCCTTCATGCTTCCTTCGAGGGTTGGATGTGCAACGCAGCTGTGAAAGGTATAGTCCACTCTTTTCCCGCTGCTTGCACACCGGCACTCCCACAGATGTATACCTTTGCCTTCCAATATGTATTGGCGAGGGGGTGCTTGTATTCCTTGCAGTGTACATTGTTGCAACTTCAGGTCCTGGGTGGCATTCTCCCACCAGCTCCACCAGTTGGGAGTGAGCGTAACTGCTGTTTGCTCCTCCGCGGATATACTTTGTGCGGATCCACCCGGGCTCTTCTGGCAGGTTTTCAACGACATCATCAGAAGTGGGGGAAACAACTCTTGGGTAAAGGGGGCTTGCTCCCCCTTGGTACTCTTCGCCGCTGGAAATAACTCATGTGTGCCCAGAGATCAATCACACACATAAGCCGACAAATCTTTAAATAATATCATCACTGAGTGTTTATTACATAACGAATAATATTTTAAATAACATAACAGCGGAATATAAAGATAACTCTCGCGATGAAGCTCCACTTCACAGGGAACGCTGACTGGTTGACCACTAGCCTAGTACTCCTCACGGTAGCCTTCATAGCCATCTGAAGGGGTTGAGAAAGCAAGAGTGAGCACTTACGTACTCAGCAAGAGTAACACAGGGTTATGAAGCTCAAAAGGTTGACACTGTCTGTACTGCGGTTGCTTTTAACTTGGTCAAGTTTTACCAACACTTAGCTTTAGTTATGCATAGCCCAATTAATAACCACATGATAAGGTTAATATCCAACATTAACAATTAAACAACATGATCATCTACACTCTGAGTTTTCCAGGCCGCTCGTAACCGTGAGCACGGCTATCATGATAGATTTACACTCTGCAGAGGTTATACACTTTACCCACAAGCCATGTTACCCAGATGCCCGGGATAGCTAGTCCCATAACACTGCCGAGTGAGCGGGCAGGGAACACTATGAAGTCTTTCAAAAGTTCTTTCTAACATGTAGCGGACCCTACGAACCCAATGCAAAGGGGTATATGGGACACCCCGATGGTACCACACGCAGCGGTCCCCACACAAGCTATACCCCATAACCAGCTCGGCAAAGGTGCCTTTCACGAACCACAAGCATGCTAGTCCAAACTTTATACTTAACTAAAGCCAGAGCCATATAGCACTCGTGGTTGTATTAGAAATCCCAGCTTTTGCCCTACAGTGGGGTCCTATTCCATGTTGCTACAAAAGCCAATTTTACCTCATTGTTGCATATATCATTAGCCAAGATTCATCTCAAGATCCATTATTGTAAAGCATAGCAAAGCTACCCATATGCATATAAACCCATGGTGACAAGGTAAAGGATAACAAAGCTATGGGATAGATCTAATAGGAATCAAATTAGACACATGCAATCATGACTAGATGAATTATGGTGAATAGGTAACAAGGATGATCCCATGTTAAACTTGCCTTGATCCCAAAGCTCTTGGTGATCCTGATCTGCTGCAAAGAACTCTTGGTCAACGAAGATCTCACCGGCTGCACTCGATCAACATCACCACCGCAATCATCCGAACAATCATACACGAAGCAAACAAGACATGATCAAACATTACACCAAAAACAATAGAAAGACTTTGAAAAGGTTAGAAAACAGATCTATACTTTACTACGATCACAAAGATACGAGAATCACGCTAATCGGATCTAAAACGAAGAAGTTAGAAATAAAACGGGATTTTGAAGAGAGATAGGTTTAGCAAAGGCAAAGTAATTTTCTCTGATTTTCAAAAGTACTTAACATAGGTGAAACCTATACTACTGGATAGAGCATGAAAATACGGATCTAACGCAACTCGAACGGGTCGATTTGGATTTGAAACGAAGAAAACATAAGCATTTGAAGATTAGGGATCAAAAGGGGAAAATAGGGTTTTATCTATTTTCGGAATTAAACTGAACTCAGAGAGGAATACGTTTTCCCGAGGGGAAAACGCACTGCTGGATGGCGCTTTGGACTGCGGTTTAGGGGATGAAAAACAGAAGGACTCTTTAGCAAAAAGGGCAAACGAAGGGGTATGGTGGATCTTGAGCCGTAGGATTAGAAATCGATGGATAGGATTAGATCCCGAGAGGGAGAGGGCGGTTGCGGCGGCGCAGAGGGGCGGCGCACGGCGGTGCTCTTCGTCCGACGACCGGAGCTTGCCGGCGAGAGGGAAGAGGGGGTTCGGGAGCTCGGTTTTCAAATCCGAGCACACCGGGAGAGAGGGGATCACGGCGGTTACGCATAGAGCAACGACGCGGCTCGGGTCCACCGGGGAAGCCCGACGACGTAACACCGCGGCGGCGCTCTCTGTAGAATGGCGGCGAGGCCAAACCGAGCACGATTGAGGAGAAAAGGGAGGGGAAACACGTTCGGGGACTTGGCGAGGATGATGCGAGGCTCAGTGAGGCTTGGTTGTGACGGAGGAGGTCGACCGACGGGAAGCCGCGGCGGCGGAGTTCCTGTGCACGCCGGCACGCTCGAGCAGAGTGAGAACGGGAGGGAAACGAGGGGGAGACGGTGTTCGGACAACCTCCGCGAGAAGTTACGGGGCTCGGGGGAGCTTACCGTGGTCGGGGTTACACAGAACGGTGGCGGATCGGCGGCGGAACGTGGCGGCGTGGATGGCGGCTCTGCGCTGCTGCGATTGCGGGCAAGCCGGGACGATAGGATGAGGGGTTCGGTGCGGGGCTCGCCGCTATTTAAAGGGGCCGTGGTAGAGTCCACACCGGGAGGGGAACGCGGAGGTTCCGCGTCGGCGGTTCACGCGGCGCGTCGCGCGCAGAGTCCGCTCCGACTCGAACTGAGGAAGGAGAGAGAGCTGACAGGTGGCCCTAGGGTGTCAGCGACAGAAAGAGAGAGGAGAGGGGAAGTGAGTGGCGCCGACATGCGGGCCCGGAGTGTCAGGCAGAGAGAGAGGGAGGAGGCTGCGGCGTGCTGGGCTGTGACCGAAGGGGCCGGCCCATAGCGGGTGAAGGAGAGGGAGGGGGAGGCAGGCCAGGTGGATTGGGCCACGGGCCAGATAGAGAAAGGAAGAGGTTTTTATTTTTTTTTCTTTTTCCTTTTTCTGAGTTTTGCAAATTCAGTTTTCCAAATTTGTTTTGAAATTCTTTTCAAGGTTTTGAAAACCAAGACACCCAAAAACAATGCAAGAGCATGAGATGCACAAACATGTGAACCCTAACATGGAATTTAATTTAAGTTTTATATATTTAATTCTATGCTTCACAAAAATACTTTAAATTAAATCAAATTCAAACCAAATTTAAATCTATTTTGCTATTCAAATTTTAGGGTGTTACAGCTCCTCACGAGTACCAAGAACTTGGTTCAAACGGATTAGCAAGAGCTACTCCCTACAAAGAGATTTCATCTCAGGAAAAAGAGAGAGCAAAAGAAAAAACGAAGAACACAAGCAAAAATGCGAGACACAATCAAGTAAACAACGCCGCCATGGCTTACGGAGGTTACGGCCTCCAATTCCTCGCAACAAACTCAAGTTCTTACAGAGGTTGGTGAAATCAACCTAGGATCTCATGAACTAGAGAGAGGGTAGAGAGAGAGAGTTGGGGAAAATGATTAGGGTTCAAGAGATGGATGAGGATACCCCTTCACCCCCTACTTATCGAGCTTTGACTACTTCCCAAAGACCCCCTAGATACATTGAGTGAACTACCTAGCCTAAGCATTGCAGTCCAAGCTCCGGAAAATATCTCCCGCATTTTGAATGGACGACCCCGTTTCCTGCCGGGAGTTGTCGTCACCTCGACGCAACCTCCAGGATTCCGCCACGTGCCATCCCCGCTTCCTCGGAAGCTCCGCCTAGGTTTTGAGGCCCAAACCCAGGAAACCCGCCACCGGTAGCTTTGGGCTCAACTACCGAACCCCGAGTTTTGCGGCCCAAACTCAGAAACTGACGCGGATGGTTTTGAGGCCCAAACCACCAAACCACTCGACGCGAGCCACCTTGTCTTTGCACGGTCCGACTCTGAGTCCCCTGAGCCTCCGCTCGACTCGTGCGTCCACCGTCTTGACTCGGCCGACTCGGTCTACCTCCATGTCTTCTCGCACTTTCCGTGCCAAGTACTAGCCACCACAGCTAGTCCGCCGATGCCCATGGTCCCTCAGTCCGAGCCCCGCTTCCGCCCTTCACCGATCTCAGTCCATCGGCACGGCAAGCCTCTACTCGACATTCTCCATGCCATTGACCACTGTCACTAGACATAGCACCTGCACACCACAAGACGATAGACAGGCACACATTTGCTTTCGCAAAAGGGTTAGAATCAAGCCACTCAAACTGAACCGCTCAAGTGTTGGGCAATCACTCATCACAAAACTGAATTACATGGGTACTTACCCACCATGTGTTCGTAAGCCTTTTTGTGGCGACGTGGTTTCTGCGTGTGCCAGCATGAATGTCTTGTAAGATCGCAGCGCTGTCTTCCTGGATATGCATTTCTGTAGTGCTTCGAATCTGGAGTTCTTCCTCATTAGAACACCGTCAATGAGGATGTAATTGTGGGCTCTGCGGGTTATGCGTTCAGCTTCTGTCTCATCTGATGGCACTAGGTTATTGGAGAGGTATTGGGTGAAGTCATCCCGCCAATTAGCTGGTTTTTTGGTTGTCGTGGTGACTTTTATGATAGGCTAAGGCGGTGGTGCTTCATCTGTCGTGGCTTCTTGTTTATCGGTGATTGATGGTTTAAGCAGGTCTTGGACGAAGACACCTGCAAGAACGGGGGATCGCGATGATCCTAGCTTGGACATAACAGTTATGCCAGAAGTAGAATATCAAATTCTATAAAGAACTTAGAAGAGGATCACATCCACTGAGGTACAGATCGAAGATGATGCCAGACATGCCCGGCTCTCCTCCAGACTCTCCTCACTCTCTTTCAACTAGCATAGCACTACTACAGAGCTTTGCTAAGCTACTAAGGAGTAGTTTTCCTCCAATGAGTCATGTATTGTGAGTGAAGGCCTAGGGGTATTTATAGCTAGAGGTGGAGTAGGGGCTACTCTGGTGCCACGTCCGCGATCCGCGCCACCTCCATCAGCTACCGTAGGATGAAACCGTCATTGTAACCGCCTTAAATCAATGGTGGAGATGAAGTTGATGCATGGAGGCATGCAGGAAGGCGGTGGGAGCCTCGGTGATGCTCAGGAGCACCTATAGGGGATCAACCGATCTCCCCCTGACAGGTGGGACCTCCTCCTTCTTCTAGAAGGTGTCCCCACTGGTCAGGGGGCCTGTGGGTGGCCTCTAGGCCCACACTCTTGGTCAGCCGACCTATAGTTGAGGCTTCTGGCCTCCTCCTTTCGTGTGGAGCATGGCCCACATGTCATGGACACCTTGGAAAAGTTTTGTATTTTTGTGGGCCCATGGATCCTCATGCTTTGATCTTGAACCGTTGAGAGGTAGCAAAGAGTGGATCCAAGGGTGGATCTTCACTCTAGAAGGTGTTACTCGGATCATGGGTGCATGGGAGACCTTAGTGGGCCCTTAGTGGGGTCAGCCGACCCCCTAAGTGGGCCCACAGGCTCCCAAATATCCCCATTTGTCATTGCGTGCATAAAAATATTCAAGGGACATGTGGAACCAATTATTTGTTAAAATATGTTGTAGCTATGTTATTCTACTCTTGAATCCAAGGTTGTTGACGGTATTTTGAGTATGTAAAAGTATGTCATTCTTACCATCAACAAGATCCGCCATACTTACCTCTTTGCTCGTCCTCGAGTAAAGGATAAAAGTAAACATAACTATGCTATTCAAAGTATAAAGCAAGCATAAAGATTTACTCAAGACACTTTGTCATACAAGTGGGATATGTGGTATTGTCTAACATATATCCTTGAAAGGTTGATAAATGGAATATTTCTCAAAGCAAAGTTATATTCTCATATCATATTTTAGTACTTGGAGTTTTTGATAAGTTTTTCAAAAGAAAGCACATAAGTCAACTTACTCCTCTTATAGTACTCTAGATCACTCACAAGGTATATGATTCCTTACCAAGGCATAGCATGAGGTTGCCTTATTTTGTATCTTCCTACTTCTAAATGGCTTATGTGGAGCATAGGTAGGGATAAACAATGTAGCTTACTTGTATCACTTATATTGTAAAGTCAGAACAAGGATCCAAGGAGAAAAATGTCATAATCCTAGATCAAGATGTGCATGTGTATGGAATATGATAGTGGACTTTGTGTACTCCTTAACCATGTATGATCTCTCTAAGTTTATGATTATTTGAGACATGGCTCTCTTTTTTTCTGAGCTTCACTTGCTCATCATTTTTTTTCATGAGCTTTTTGATTGATCATTTTTTAATAGCCATATCTCTTTTGCAGAATTTTGAGAGAGATCATAACATATTTCTAGAGTATTTATTGGATGAAAATGGAACATGTAAATGAAAGCCATGTTTTGCATACTTCCAGTGTAGAAGCAGCGCATATATGTGGTGTGTGCGTGATCTTGATCTTTGAACTATGACACAATTCTCAACAAGGGTCAACAAGGTTTGACTAAACTCAAAGCAAATACAAGAAGCATATGAGGAAGGTTTTTGATCATGTATAAACATATATGGCTTTGGTAGAAATTTTCTCACTATAGAGGAGTAGTGACATTATGGTTTTATGACATTTTCAAAAATGAATCTCCAAGTACTTTAAATAGACAGAGTATAAATCATGAGCGAAGAACTTATATCACATTGATCAAAAACTTAGTCAATATGGTTTCCTATCAAGATATTTTCCCATTAGTATAAACAAAAGCAAGAATTCATCTTTATGACGCTTTTACCCTTAGAACATCATAGATCATGTCACTTTTCAAATTTTAGTTTCAAATGCGATCTTCTTGTTTTTATTCAATATTAAAAGGGAAATAAACTAAGCAATTAATTTCATGAACAAATAATTTTTTTTATTTTTTTAGAAGGGAAATGGGTTAAGCAAATAAAACCCTAAAATAAAAAGAGAAGGGATGTGGCAAACCAGTCAGGGTTGATGAGGATGTTGAGTGGATGCTGGCTGGTGGGCCTGGAGGTCCTTAGTGGTGTCGACCGACATCACTTCGGAGGCTTTTGGACACTTCGGTCCCTGAAATAGATCCCTTACCTTCTGAATATTCCTCTGCTCTATCAGTTCAGTTTATTGGCTTCTAAAGTGTATCGGTCGTAACTGAAAAGTGGTCGTTGGTCCCCAATTTTTTCGTGGAATCTTCCATGGCCATGTACATCATGATTCAGTGGCTGATCTTGTCAAATGGTATGTTGGAGTGTTGACCATGTAACACCCTAGTGTTAAGCATTGCATAATCCACAAGATCATTGCATAAGCATCATCATAAAGCATCATGGCATCTCATATTGAAACCAAGTTTAAATTAACTTTGCTTAGAATGTTGAAGTAAGATGAATTTATAAAAATGATTAGTGTTTGAATTGGGTCTTGAAAACACTGCACTTAATGAATCTTATTTTAACCCTGGGCTATATATGAAAAAGAAAAGGTTAAAAGCCATTTTGAAAACATTATCTATAATTAAAAGAAAGGCTTCACAATTGATTTTAAATCCTAATTTAAAATCTATAAGGAATTTGACCTTGACCTCTCAAGCAAAAAGTTAGTTTAAAATATTTTGAACAACTTTGGTATTCACATAAAAGCTTGGTTTTGAATTTTTAAACCTGTTTAAAACGGAAATAAATCAAAACAAACAAAGAAAAATAGAAAAGAAAAGAAAAAGGAATTTCATACCTTAATTGGGCCGGCACCAATGAAGCGGCCAGGCAGAGCAAGCCAGCCCGGCCTGCCCCGCACAACCACACCGTTTCCTGCACGCGCCTCACGCGCGGCGCTCGTGCGCCCGACCGCGCGCAGGCCATGGCCTCCGTGTGGACGCCATGCCCGCCGCTGCCCACCGCGTGGCCGTCGAGCTCTGCTCGAGCCGCGCCTACACCCGAAGTGGACGCGCCCCAGCTCTCTCTCCCTCCATTTTGTCCCTGCCGAGCCTCTCATATCTTCTCTCACTCTCTCCTCGCCCTCGCCTCGCACGCGCCAGAGCGCACCGCCGCCGTGACGCCGAGCGGCATCGCCGCCATTCCGAGCGCGCAAGTAGGAGGGGCGGCTGTGCCCCAGGCACGCGAGGGAGAGGGCGTGAGGGAGCTAGAAGTCTCGGTACATGGCCCTTGAGGTCGGGCAAGAATATTGCCTGCTTAATTCCTAGATTAGATTGTTAAGGGGTATTTATTCCCCTTCTAATATAACTTGATTACAACTCTATAAAAATAGCTAATATTAAACTCAGTCTGCGAGGGGCAAGCTGCCCCCCGAGCAATAGTGTAAGAAGAAGGGTCTTCTCACGTAGACCAAGAAAACCCCCAAACCCCGGCCCCGCCCTGACACTAGGAAATGTAATCCTGTGAGAAGCCTGGGCCATACACGGACCAAGCTTTCCCCGACAACGGCGCCAGAAATGCTTGTTGGTATTTCTTATGACTATTGGATAAATCCGCAAGCGCATAGATTATACCGTTGTGGCACTTCACCTAGGAGTATTCCAAGGTATCGTAATTTATATTTTCCCAAGGGAAAGCTAGACTAGAAATGATAATCAGAGAGAGATCCTAGAGAACACCTCAACTTAGTACCAACTAGTATAGAGGGGTAAATGATATATGTGATAGGAAGGGGTTGATGAATGAAGAAGCTACGGTAAATGATACTTAGAACAAACTAGATAGATTAGCTAGGTGGGAGGACAACGAGAAGAGTAAAGGGACTCCTAAGCAATTCACTCTACTTCAATATACTTAGCCAATTAACTAGTCTAAACACTATAGTTTGTCTCCTCAATACAAGTATGCTAGGCGAGGGGATAGATCAGTAGGAGGACAAAACTCCTACCGGACCACGCCCTCTTCTTACGGGGGCCTTACCTTTCAAGAACTTGACTAAAAACACGTGGTGGAATACAACGACTAGACAAGGCTATCACCTCTTGCTAGCTACCACAAACAATCCGTGCAACAAGCGATAACAAAGGATAAGATGATGTATTACCTTTTAAGAACTTGCCTAAAAACATGTGGTGGAATACAATGACTAGACAAGGTTGTCACCTTTTGCTAGCTACCACAAACAATCTGTGCAACAAGCGATAACCAAGGATAAGATGATGTATAAGCACCACACTTACACACAACTTACTACTTAGACTACAATCTATAATCAAAGCACCCTATGACAGGCAATGATCGCATACTGGAAAGGTCACAAGGATCACAGACTGTGGATGTAAAGGCTATTAAAGAGCAAAACCATATAGCAAGACTATATCTAGTATAGAAATGCTCAAAGTAATACTAAGTAAAGTAGAGAGAAAAGATATATATTGATAAAGGTAAAGTCTTACAAAGAAGGAAAGATACAAGAGCTATATCAGACTTCCCAAAAGACAATCTACGGAAATCCCGAGCACAGCTCGACTCAACTCTAACTCCCACTCTAGACTAACTCCTAGAACAATCTAAGGAATAGAGCTTGTAGGCTTCTTCACCATTTCTAGAGAAGGGGGTATGGCCCTCTATTTATAGTAGGGGTGGAGTAGGGGCTACTCCATCGCCACATCAGCGATCCAGAGTTATATAAACGTTGCTCATAATTTGTGCCAACAATGTGTAATGGAGAGTTTTCATCTATCTCTATCAATATAGGATAAGTGTCACATAAGATATAAATAATGAATGAATAGTGACAAAAGATAAATACTGATCAGCATATATGTAGCCACATAAGATAATTATAAGCACCTCAACAGATATTCTAGTAAGTCATTAGCATGGAATTAGGACAAACTATAAAGATATTCCCTAAGTCATTCTTAACTATACAGTCTAGTATATTATGATTAGTGCAATTATACTTGAAATTATGGCGAGAAAGAGATATTCATGTGTAGTCAGTATTACTAAGGAAGATGAGAAACATAGCAATCACTTCCCCGTAATAGTACTGCTCTGTCTGCCTTACAAACGGGAGGAGGACTACAAAGGACTCAACATGACTGTCACTCCCGTGAACTACCTCACGATCCGGAATGTAGGGTACAATCGCTGACAAATACGGTCTAGGCACCACGCCTACACAATATCTATCATTTACCCATAGCACTGATGGATAAATGCTATACGATCCTAAACATGCATATGATTCAGATTTAACTATGCCAAGCATATAATCATAATAAACTATGAACAATATAATTGAGAACATAATTAAAAAGAGTAAAGTCATAAACAATATAATGAAGTAGAGCAAAGTCATATTCATAATATTGAAGAACAAATGATGAACAAGGAAGAACTAGAGAGATAATTACCAAGAATCCTCTTGACAGATCCGGAAACCAATCGAAGATTGACTCCTTCCAGTTCTAATCCTATATAGCTATGCTAAACTAGAGATCTAGGTTATGTGGTGGCTCTAGGGCTTGATCAGGGGCTTCTCCTCTTGATATGGATGAATAATGAGAATTAGGTCAGAGAGACTCTCCTCCTCAGGGTCAGGGGGCCTTCTTTATATAGCCTCCTCAAATGAATGTCAGCCGTCGGATCAAACCGACCTTAATGGAGGGCTTAGATGCAACCTCAAAGGCAGTGGAGAGAGGGTCCGCAAGGCAGAGCCCCATCGGAGCTTGACCTAGGGCGGCCGCCCCAAGGGGTAGGGCGGCCGCCCTGCCCCTGGGCCCGCTCGGCCTCTCGTTTCATCCTGTGCCTTCTTGATCCTTCTAGACTGTTCTTTTCCCTGCGGATGATAATTATCTCTATGTAATGCTTACATGTGGGCCTTTCCTCCATATTTCTTGATATCCCCCTGTAGAAATATATATTCAGTTATTCACCAAAACTCGTGGAATTCTGTCAGTATACATCCTATTTCTAGGTATTGGTTTCAATTAGATCCTTATCCTTGTTTAGTTGACGGTTGATTTTGGTACTTAAGGACCGTCAACAAGCTCCCCCAAGCTTACCTTTTTCTTGTCCCTGAGCAAAGATAGACTCAGTGATGGATCAGGAGTTGCTACAATGCTTTCACGCCTTAAAGGTACACATGCTTTCAAATAAGATCTCGTCTCCGGGTTAGATCAACTATTAAGATAAAAAAAACTTACTCATTTTACCTTGCATCATGGGGCTTGTAACCGTCACCTTTGTCTTGGGTAGTTGAAAGATAGAACGGTCCGGTCAAGCGCCATGTCTCTGCTCTTTGATTACTATAGCTCCGGAGTTTTTGTAGATTTTCAAAATAAAACTCAGAGATTCCTTGTATGACTCTCTCAGTCGCTCCTTTGTGGTATTTCTAGATCCTTACCGAGGCATTGATGGTGTATGCCTTTCTCTCAAATATGTGGTATTTTTGGTAAAAGGCATTGTGGTATTGCCTTCTCTCTCTCACCCTACTTCTACTAAGGCTTATAATATCTGGAGCTTATAGGTGGGAGATAGCGTATACATACTTACAATACATATGTTGCATAGTCAAACTGTGGATCCAAAGGAACATGTCAATAAGTCAAATTAAGATGTGCATGTGTGGCGAATGAATGGTGTATGATGATGACGGTGTTGGTGATGATGATGGTAAATGATGATGATGATAGCAGAGGTGAAAGTCTAATTCTACTTTTGCTCCCTTTTTGATGAATTTTTCTAGTATTTGGAACCTTAGAAGGAATGCGATGCTCGGTATAATATATTTTTTCAGTTGGGTATCTTGTACCCCTAATTCTACTGTCGGACACTTGTTCATTTTTACCTCTCTTCTCACTTTTTTATTTTTCGAGGTTGGCAGACGTCTCTCTTTTTTTCAATGCACTTATCCTTGTAGAGCTGTAAAGCGAACGTGACTGGAGCATTTACTTCACAGGGGAAAACAGGGATAGGAGAATATTTATGTGTTTCTATTCTCTCCCGAATTAGGAGTAGAATGTTTTTGGTGGGTGGATCTAGAGATGGAAATGAGTGGATATATGTGGATGCATACTTCTGGGATAGAAGCAGCGTATGTGGATGTAGTGTATATGGATGCATACTTCTAGGGTAGAAGTAGCGTATGTGGGTGTAGTGTAAGTGAATCTTGATTCAAACCGCATGACTAGTTCCCGAGGGTCACACAGCTTGACCACACTCAATGCTCATAAGCAGTATAAAAAAATGTGTGGTTTCCTAATCTAGTAAGCATGTATATATGGCTGTTGTAGGAATTTAAACTCTCGTCATACAGGAACTCATCATGCAGTGTTTTTAAAGTTTTTCAAAGATTAAATTATCCAGAATTCTAGTATCTCTAGGAGCAGATAAACAGCAACTCAAACCTTCTCATATCATATCCGTCAACGACTTAGACTTTAGATCAGGTACTCTTCCCACAAGTTCAGGTTCAGAGCAAATTTCAAATCATAACAATTATGCCTAAACTCGAGAGAGAGTTCAAATTTGAAAACTAGGTACCTGAAAGGTATTATGGCAGAGCAACTATTCATCATCTCCATATTAAGTGTTTATTACTGGGATTCATTTTAGCATAACTATTTTATTTTATCCTCTCCTATTATTTATTAGCAAACTTCTCAACTAATCAAAGACATATATATATATATATATATAATCGGAAAAATATTTATTGGGTTTTTATGATTATGCATCTTTTTATATTTTAGTAGAGTATAGATATAAAAATTGATAGGTAGTAATACTTAGCTGAGTACGTGGGGGTGCTCTCCCCCAAGCTAGATTTTGATGTAATTTCTTCACATGTAGTTGGAATGTGGGGGTGCTCTCCCCCAAGATTGATTTTGACGTAATTGCTTTTGATGTAGTTGACAGGTAGCAGAGGTTGGTGTTATTCTTTGATCCTTGAATTCTGTGGAAACTCAAATAGACAACAAAGCTTGTGGAACTAATTAAGTGTTAGTCATAAATCTCTAGCCTGAATCATGTTGAGCTTCCTCTAATGGGTGTTATTATTTAGCAGGATCATAAACTTACTATTTGTATATTTTTATTTTATAAGACAAAAACATATTTATTTATTTTTATGCCACCACAGCGAGTACACTCATGGGTTTTATGCCACGAGTCTATTCACATGGGGCTTAATAGTTTTAAATATTTTTATTTCTTTTTAAAGATGGTGTAAACATGATTAGCTAATGTGGAAAAGTAAATGATTAAGGGAAAAGATAACTACCAAGTTTTATCTCTTGGCACGGCGTTCGGTGGTTTAAGTCCTCCGAACAGGACTCCTTACGTCCTTAGTTGTCCTGGGGCTCGTCGAACGTGTGTGGCTGGTGCCTCCGGCTGTGCTTCTTCTTCTGCTCTGATTTCTTTTTTTCTCCACACTCGTGTTGGTGTGGCGGCCTCCTTAGGACAAACTCTTGCTTTTGGATATTCATTATAATTGAAAGGACATACCTTTGTTTCTTCCCATGATTCTCCGCTCTCATGCAATTGGTAGTCGTAGAATGATCTTTCATTTCCCACCCTTGGTGGTGTGTTTGGCCTAGAGAGTGGAGTTGTGTATATTGACTCTTCTTCTTGGGGGTATCTCTCTTCATATCTTGATACTTGTCCTTTATAGTCTGCCCATCCGTCCTTGGTGTTCTGCTTCTTCTGGTTGCGGTAGCTACGTCTTCTTCTCGTTCTATTCTGCTTAGATTCTTCAATAATATAGTTAGCATTAAAGTACTGACGTACCTTCTCAGAGGGGAAGTGTAGGTGCACTTCTCCTGTCCTAATATAGATGATAGCTTTGGTGGTGCTTAGGAACGGTCTTCCAAGGATGATAGGTGGATCATAATCATCTTCTCCCATATCAACGACTAGGAAGTCTATAGGGATCAAGTGGCCATCAATCTGGATGGGGACATCTTTTGCTATGCCTTCGACGATGTGGCATGTCTGATTTGCCATCTAGAGTTGGGTGTATGTTTGATGTAGAGGCATTGTACCATACAGAAACTCATAGGTTAACTTGGCCATAATGTTGACGCCTGATCCGGTGTCACAGATTACTTTCTGGAAGGAGCATCTGTTGATTGTGCATTCAATGTGTCGGATACCCAGAAATAGGGTACCCAAATTACTAGAATCTACAAAAACAAAAACCACCATCAAGGGGCTCCTTCGCTTCGCCCGAGCCAAGGTGACGTCGCCTGTAACGTCATTAACCCTCGGGGGCTCCTTCGCCTCGCCCGAGCCAAGGTGGCGTCGCCCGTGATGTCATCTGCCCTCAGGGGCTCCTCTACCTCGCCTGAGCCAAGGTGGCGTCGCCCGTGACGTCGTCAACCCTCGGGGGATCTTCCGCCTCGCCCGAACCAAGGTGGCGTCGCCCGTGGCGCCGCCAAACCTCTGGGGCTCTCCTGCCCCGTCCAAGCCCGGAAAACGTCATTCGTGACGATCCTCGCCCTCGGAGGTCTCATTGCCATACAAAGCCTGGGGCGCCCTAGCCCACATAGTCAAAAGGTCCACAGTACGCTCCGTCCTCAGGGATCGGGCTCAAGGCATGAGCCACCATGACGACCTCTGTTCACCCTGCGGTACATGGTCCTGTGCTGCCTAACCGACGACTTCCGTGCATGATATCCACGTCATGTCTCCGACGGACACCCCAACAGGGATTAGGGCGTCATCAAGTCCTGTATGACGGAACGCGGGGGTGCCTGGTCCTATGCGACCAACCTCCGCCCATACCCGGAAGGGGAACAGCAGGTTTCCCGATCACAAGGCGTATGGCTACAGCTTGACAAGGACGAACAGGACTCGGACATGCGTCGACTGGCGCAATCTTCCTCAGGAAGGAAGACAGGATGAAGACAAAGGCTTCCTTCGGTAGCAGCCCAAGCCGGGCCCACGTCACTCCCCCTCTCTCTACTATACTCCTCCATCTCTCCCTATGTATAAAGAGAGGGAATGGACCCCCAAACTCTCTCTCAACATTCCAACATTCATTCACACACACTCAAACTCGCACACATGCGAGCACTCACCAGAACCAAGAACCTCATACGCACGAGACCTGGGGACAGCCTCCCCTCTCTCACCAAAGCTTGTAGCTCCCCCTACGAGATCTCCGTGCTCGATAATACAACCCCACAACACACTAGACGTAGGGCGTTCGTGCCCGAACCAGTATAAACCTCCGTGTTCTCCAAGCGTAACCATCCGAACTCTAACACGCTTAGAAATTTACTCGTTGGCCGTCTAGACCCCGCCATTTTAGACACCGACACAATGGTAGGGACACCTGGGTCGTCTTTCTTGATCAAATGAGGTGACTTGATTTGGTGATCTTGATTGTTGTGAATTGCGTTTACCATCTTCACTGATTTTGTCCGTACTTGCTCTGCTTGTTCTGCTTGTTCCTTCTATTGGTCCTCTTCTTTGGTTCATCTTGAGATTGTTCAGGAGCTTGTATGATTTTGTTCTAGAAGGAGAATGTCACCTTCTTCCCTTTGATGAAGAAACTGATCTTGGCAGTGCTAGCATAGATGACAGCTCTAGCAGTGTTCAAGAGTGGCCTCCCAAGGATGACGGGTGACTTCTCATCAACACCGGTTTCTATCACCATGAAGTCTGCTAGGACATATGAGGTACCAATTCGTACTTGGATATTGAAGGACCGAGAACGGCGACCAGAGGGGGGGTGAATGGGAGCCAATATAAAATTCCTTTCGGAAACTTCTATAGCTTGACCCTTGTCCCCAAAATCACACCCATAGAGCGACTTCGAAAACTTCGACTAGCTCATGATCTAACGAGTAGGTGGACACCTTAGGAGTGGTCCTAAAGGTACAGCGGAGCGATCGGAAAACTCGGACGAACACGCCTCGAAGAGCCAAGACCAAAATAGCAAAGACAACCAAATCCCAGACTGTCCAGACCATGGGTCTCGGACTGTCCGCAGTACAACGAAAAGACACGGCGGACTGTCCGCGGAAAGAACCGAATTGTCCGCAGGCAAAATGTACGAAAAACAACTTCTCTGGATTCAGCTCTGGTCCGATCCTGGACTGTCCGCGGGGGTGTCCCGGATAGTCCGCCGTTCACTCTGAAATACTGTTGCAGTTTGGACCAGAAACTGTGTCTGCTGAAGAATCTCAACGTCGGACAGTCCGCAAACGACTTAACAGTAACCGAGAGCCTCTGCCCGAGCTCGAGCGGTGGACTGTACGCAGGTCAGGCCTGGACTGTCCGCAAGTCTCTAGACAGAGGCGATTTGGGGGCGATTTTGAATCCCCCCCCAAATCCTCACCAAATCTTCACCAGTAGCTACCAAATTTTGAGGGCATGATCCCAAACCTATGGAGGAGCTATCCCTAGAGAATCATCACTAGAGACCCAAATCAACGGGGGTAAAAGAAATTCGGGAAAAGTGCTCAAGAACAAGAACACGATCTTCAAATCACCCGATCTATGTGCTCGTGAGGAATCAAGGGAAACCCTTCGGTGCAAACATTCTTCTCACATCCCCGCACAAAATGATTCAAACGGAATCGATCGAAACGGCCCGTAGCAAAAGATATCAAGCCATGAACAATTTCGGGAAAAGGGGAACAAGAGCAAGAACACAAATCACAAGGACAATCAGAGACACAAATCACGAAATTGAACTAACCATGCTTTACGGAGGGTAAGGCCTCCGACCCCCACTTAAAATAAAGTGAAAATCCTTACACTAAGGACCTCATGAACTAGAGAGATAAAACTAGTGAGAGAGAGAAGTAGTGCTAATGGCTAGGGTTCAAGAGGTGGGATGAGGGATAACCCTTCATCCCCTATTTAACGGGCTTTGGCTATTTCCCAAAGACCCCCTTAGATACATGACCGAATTACCTAGCCCTAAGACATTGTAATCCAAGTCGACAACTCTCAACCACTCGTTTGAATGGACGGCCCTGCTTCCTGCCGGGAGTTGCCATCGCCTCGATGCAACCTCCAGGATTCCGCCACGTGCCATCCTCGCTTCCTCAGAAGCTCCGCCTAGGTTTTGAGGCCCAAACCCAGGAACCCACCACCGGTAGCTTTCGGCTCAACTACCGAACCCCAAGTTTTGAGGCCCAAACTCGAAAACCGTCCCCAGATGGTTTTGAGGCCCAAACCACACGACTGGAGCCACCTTGTGCTCGCCCGGTCGGATACCGAGTCCCCTGAGCCTCCGCTTGACTCGCGCGTCCACCGTCTTGACTCGGTCGACTCGGTCTACCTCCATGTCTTCTCGCACTTGCCGGTGCCAAGCACTAGCCACCACAGCTAGTCCGCCGGCGCCCATGGTCCCTCGGTCCGAGCCCCGCTTCCGCCCTTCATCGCTCTCAGTCCATCAGCACGGCAAGCCTCTACTTGACCTTCTCCATGCCATTGACCACTGTCACTAGGCATAGCACTTGCACACCACAAGCCGATAGATAGGCACACATTTGCTTTCGCAAAGGATTAGTTTAAGCCACTCAAACTGAAACGCTCAAGTGTTGGGAAATCACTCATCACAAAACTGAACTACATGGGTACTTATCCACCATGTGTTCGCAATCTCCCCCTTGATGAGTGCATTGTCAACACAAGTGCATTTCAAATTTGAGCCACAAGGTAAAGCTCTCCAAATGACCAAAAAGCTAAGAATGCCAAAAACGAGGTCACTTGAGAGAAGCAAAACGAGTCCAAAACTTGGTTCCCAATGACACGGGCAATGGCTTGACGCAACCAAGCAAAACAAAGCTAGCCCTCAAGAAGAGGCACAAAACGGGCTCAACACCGCTAGCAAGCCAAGATACCAAACACAGCTCTCAAATCTCAGAATACCAATTGAAGCACCAAGAGAAGCTCAAAGATACCAAATAAACCAAATAAGGCTCACAAAGCCAAGCGAAACCTGTCAGAGCCAACGAAGCAAGCTACACCCTCCAGAAGAGGCAAAGGCTCAACACATCTAGCAGAAGCTCCCCTTGGGCAAAAGCGCACTCAAGATACCAAGAAGGTTGAAACGAGCCAAGTACACAAAAAGATACCAATTGAAGGATCAAAGAGAACCAAAGCTCAAAAGGCCACAATTTTCAATTTTTCCCCCTTGACAAATGCAAGTATGAAAATGCACCGTTTTCTCCCCCTTGTTGACACATGAAGCTCATCAAAGCTCAAAACTCAAGATTTCGGCCACAAATGCCATGAAATGCAAAATGAGTGCAAAAAGCTTCATACATAGAGCTAAGACAATGAATAGATGCTCTAAGTGATGTGATCCTGTGAGAATAGGAAAAGCTCTACGTACCCAACAAAGACTCAAGTTGAGCTTAAGATCACTTTAGAAGCTATTTTAGAGAGCATTTACATGTGAGAGCAAGGAATGTGTATCACCTCCTAGAGACAACTAGACATGGCAAACAAGATAGGATCTATCTCAAAGCAATCTCATGTATAGCAAGTAAAACTATCCCTAGCAAAGTTCACACAACAAGCCAATGACCCATCTGGATGAATTTTCCAAATTTCAGAGTTTTGCAGCCAAATTTCAGTTTTAGGCACATTACAAGTTGTATGCGAGTGGTTGTAAGCAAGGTGATGCCACTGCTTACCAACCGGGCGAAGTCAAACGACATGACATACCGGTTTTGGTCATACACGACACCGCTCAAGTATCAACCCATATGGGAAGCAGTCTCGAACACACGGTGAAGTGCTCACAATGCAGACCCAACTCGATCTTTCCAATTCACAAAACAGAGAGCAATTTCATTTTAGATATTAATCATGGTGCTCAAAGGTAGTGAATGAAGCAATGAAGAGCCATAGTTACAAGCTATATATAAGCCAGCCAAGAAGGATCTTCAAAAGCCTACACATGCTAGTGCCATTTCAGAGGTGACATGGGGAATTAAATTCAGTTTTGAAGCTTTTCTAACTTAGCTCTATTGCATATCAAGAGATCAAAGAGAGTATAAGTTAGGCAACACCATAGACACATAAAACAACTCAAACAGAGCATAGATTCATTATATCGGCTATAGGTATGAAGCTTAAAATGAACTATGTTACAAATGCAAATGAGATGCAAAATGCAAACTGACACCAATTAACAACTAAAAAGACACCAAAAGAAAGAAAGTCAAAGAAAAGCTAAATAAGAACCAAAAAGAACTATGATACACAAAGAGCTTCCCTCAACTAAAAGGGAAGCAAACACCCAACTCGCCCCGAAGGCGCGAAAACACAGCTTGATCCAACGGTTTTGTGAGAATATCCGCAAGCTAGTTGTGGGTCTCGACATGCCGGAGGTCAATGTCTCCCTTCTCATAATGATCTCGCAAGAAGTGAAAGCGAACATCAATGTGCTTGGTCTTAGAGTGAAGCACGGGATTTTTGGCCACACTAATTGCACTCGTGCTATCGCCAAGCAGAGGCACCTTAGTAAGCACAAGACCAAAATCTTTCAAAGTGGCAATCATCCAAGGCAACTGCAAGCAACAGCTAGCCACGACAATGTACTCAGCTTCTCACGTCGACTGTGCCACGCTAAACTATTTGCGAGAAGACCAAGACACAAGAGAAGACCCGAGAAACTGGCAAGTCCCAGAAGTGGACTTCCGATCAAGACGACAACCGACAAAGTCGGCATCAGAATAACCACAAAGCACAAAAGAGGAAGCGGTGGAAAACCAAAGACCAAATTCGGGAGTGAAGTGTAAGTACCTCATGATGCGTTTCACCTCCTGCTTGTGCGAAGTCTGTGGGGACGCCTGAAAGCGTGCACACAAGCAAACAGCGAATTGAATATCCGGTCGGGTCGCCGTCAGGTACAGGAGCGACCCGATCATGCTGCGGTACTCCGTCTGGTCCACCACCTCTCCTTCCTCGTCCGCATCCAAGGCAGTCGTAGTTGACATGGGCGTCGAAAGAGGCTTTGCCTCACCCATGTCAAATTTCTTCAAGATATCCTTCATGTACTTGCCTTGGTGCACAAACGTCCCTTCTCGGGTTTGCTTGATTTGCAACCCGAGAAAGAAAGTCAACTCTCCCATCATGCTCATATCAAATTCCCTGCTCATAAGATATGCAAACTTGGCAACAAGAGCATGAGAAGAACCACCAAAGATGATATCATCCACGTATATTTGGACAAGGAGAGTGTATTTGCCTTGCTTGATCTAGGTGCTTGTTTCAAACCATACAAAGCTTTGTGAAGTTTAAAAACATGGTTTGGAAACTTGGGATTTTTGAAACCGGGAGGTTGTCTAACATACACTTCCTCCTCTATGTAGCCGTTTAAGAAAGCACTTTTAACATCCATTTGAAAAATTTTAAAACCCTTAAAAGCCGCAAAAGCTAGAAGGATTCTAATGGCTTCTAAATGAGCTACGGGAGAAAAGGTTTCCTCAGTCTATTCCTTCCTTTTGACAAAAGCCTTGTGCTACTAACCTAGCCTTGTTATGCAATACCACCCCATCCTCACTTTCTTTGTTTTTGAAAACCCATTTGGTACCTATGGGGTGGCAACTTGGTGGTGGTGGCACTAAGACCCAAACGCGGTTTTGCTCAAAGTTTTCTAACTCCTCATGCATGGCATTGACCCAATCCGGATCCATCAAAGCGTGTCCAACATCTCAGGGCTCAAAAGACGTGACAAAAGCCGAATGAGCAAAGTGGGAAATACGATATGACCAGGAGCGTGTGGTACGCTCATTGATGTCGCCGATCATAGTCTGAGGAGGGTGGCGATGCTGAATGTGTAGCGGCGCCTCACGTGAAGAAGTCGCCTCCCCCTCGACAGCAGCTGGAGCTCCCTCACGTGCAACGGGCATAGACTGACGAAGCTGCTCGAACGGCCCCCATGTAGAGGAAGTAGTCGGGTCGGGGCCGTGAGCCGAAGTGGACGTCACAGGGTCGACTGAGGGAGCCGGTGGAGTCAGCTCGGGATCACCCCAATCGGCATCGTCCTGCTCCTCCTCCACAAAGATGCTGGTGTGCAAGTCATCCTCACCTGCAAGCTCAAAGGAAGTCGAAACACAAGGCATAGTCTCATCGAAAGTCACCTCACAAGTCTCCATCACTCGGTTAGTCTCAAGGTTAAGTACACGATAAGCATGAGAATGTAATGCATAACCAAGAAATACACCGTCTGAAGACCGTGACTCAAACTTGTCCAACTTACCTCCCTTCTTGAGGATGAAACACTTGCACCCAAATACCCGTAGGTGACTTACCTTGGGTGGTCTCCCAAATCACAACTCATAAGAAGTCTTCTTTTTGAAAGCTCGGAGAAAAATGCGATTGGAAACATAACAAGCGGGATTAATCTCTTCGGCCCAATACCTCCTAGCAGTCCTATGCTCATCGAGCATCGTCCTAGCCATCTCAACAAGGGTCCGATTCTTGCGTTCAACAACGCCATTCTGCTGAGGAGTGTAAGGAGAGGAAAACTGGTGATCAAGACCCAAAGAAGAGCAAAGAGATGCAAATTGAGCATTTTTGAATTCCGTGCCCTTGTCACTGCGAATCGCTCTCATGGCATGCTTACGAAGTTCATTTTGCAATCTCAAAATCAGATTTCGAACAAGTGGAAAAGCCTCATCCTTACTCTCCAAAAAGAACACCCATGAGTATCTCGAGTATTCATCAACGACTACAACCACATACCACTTCCCTCCATCCGACCTAACCCGAGTTGGACCAACTGTGTCCATGTGTAACAGCTCGCCTGGTCGAGAGGTCATGACCTCAGTCATAGGAGGATGGGAAGGGGCAACCATCTTGCCATGCCTGCAAGGATGGCAAACCAAATCCTTCTCGAACTTTAGTTTTGGCAATCCTTGGATAAGGTCCATTGAGTTAAGCCTTGCAAGCAAGTCAAAACTCAAATGTCCCAATCTTCTATGCCACTTCCAAAGCTCGGAAGAAGAACCGGCTAGAAGACAACGAGAAGGTCCAGAAGAGATAGTACAATCCGCACGAAAAACCTTCCCAAAGGGTAAAATCCAGCAAACAAGCTCACCAAGAGAGTCCAAAATCCGAGATAGAGAAGGCTTGAAACTCACTTCAAAACCGTCATCAAGGAGTTGCAAAACCGAAAGAAGGTTAAAATGCAAATTCGCAACCAAAGCAACATCCTTGAGGACAAAAGAAGAGTTCACTCGGATGGACCCTCGGGAGACAACCTTACCTTTACTCTTGTCCCCGAATGTGATGTACTCGCTGTGGTGCACGGGGTTGAGGCTGGAGAACCACTTGGCACTTCCGGTCATATGGCGTGAGCATCCGGAATCCACAAGCCAAGTCTCCTCCAGTCCTCCTTCCTACATCAATAAAAAGACATAGGGTGAGCAAACGGTGCAACACTGGGGTTAGTAAACTGTGAAGGATACTAGTGTTGTCCCATTTGACCAAAGAATGGGTTAGGAGAAAAACCAAACATCTCCTGTCCCATAGAGGGATAGCGATCACCACGATAGGGAAAACGTGGTCCGCTAAAGAAGGGTGGAGTGAAGCCACTGCCGCGAGGCCCGTAGTCGTATGGGTCATGACCGGTACCCCGTCGGGCACGACCACCGCGTGGTCTCACCTCCTGAGGCCTAGCACCTTAAGGCATTGTACCTCTAGGCCTAGTAGTGCGCCTCCGAACATTCGGTTCACGCACCCCAACTGGTGGGTGGTACATGTCCCGGTTGTTCAACTCAAACTGCCTCCAATCATCTCTCTTCCTCCTATGGCAAAACTCAGCCAAGTGCCCATCCCGCTCACAATACTCACAATGGTACCTCATCGCACTCTTGGTAGGCACTCTCTTGTTGGGTTGGGTGGCTCTAGCTTTCTTAGGAAGGGGATCACTAGAGATGTCTAGCAGTGTGTCAAGTGGGTTGCGTAGAGGGTTCAGTTTTGCAATCCACACTTGCTTCTGTGGAGTGGTTTTGGGTGGCTCTTAAAACACACCATCTCTCACAGGTATCTTGGTAGGGTCGGTAGGCTTAGGTGGGGTAAACTTGGTAAACTTGGGAGGTGTGGTGGGTTTCTCACTCATGCTCAAACCACTACACTCACCGATCTTAACGAACATGCTATCATCCTTCCCACCTACAACAAAGCCTACTCCCATGCTGCCAGCCCGCTTGCATTAGCTAAGTAACATCCCCAACTGCGGCTCTCGGCAAGACACCCAGCTCAAGATGGACCGAAGATATGTGTTTTCCTCCTCGGTACGCATCTTGTCATGCCTGCACGATGCGATCTCAAGCTCCAAAGCCTCAAAGCGATCCGACTCTCTAGTGTTATCTGAGCTGACCTTCTCTAACACAGCAATCCTAGCATTCTTCTGTGCCAGCTCAGAACGCAAGCCTAAGCAAGACTTGCACGCACCAAGTAAGCTAGGCCTAGCCTTCAGCTCACTGACCTCCTCAAGTAGAGTGCCATACTTGTCCTGGAGAGTGACAAGATCATACATGTGAATGGCACAAGCATCACACTCTACCTCCTCAGTAACCACCACTGACGCCTTAGCAAAATCTAGCTCATGAAGCGCGCTAAGGTACTTCGCCTTGAAATCGTTCCTCTCACAAGTAGCACGCTTGAGCCAAGCATCCTGACTCATCAACATGTTGTTCAGGGACTCAAGCTCGAAAGAGAGGGATTCGATGGTGGGTGATACCTCGGGTGTGTCGGAGTCATAGTCGGAGTCATCCTTACGCTTGCCGACCTTGCCTTCTTCAATCGCCATGGTGCAAAATCCACCGTGCTTGGCGTCGGCATAGAAGCATAGGCTGTTGAACTTATTCTCAACCTTTCCCTTCGACTCATCATTGCTTGAGGAGCACCTCCGTCGGGGGAGGTATCGATGTCGCTGAGGGAGGCGAGGAAGGCTCGGTGCTTGGCCTTCACCTTGTCGATCACCTTCTTGGAGGACCTTCGGTGGTAGTCGCCCTTGGGCTTGCACTTGTCCTCGAAGTGGTGCTCGCGCTTGTCCTTGTGCTTGGTGAATTCACCCGTAGCTTTCTTGGGCCAGTTTGCGATGAAGTGATCCTCATCACCACAATGGTAGCACCCCTTGGCCGAGCCACCACGTCATCGGTTCAAACGGTTGTTGTGAAACCATGAGAACTTAGTGATGACTAGGGCCAGCTCGTCATCTCCAAGAGCCTCCACTTGCTCCTCTGTCACAGAAATCAAAGACAAAGCGAACAAAGAGTGTGAAGGGTCAGAGGAGGAAGAAGACGTACCGCAGAGGCCAGAAACCAACGCCATAGATGGTTTCGACGGGTTTTCAAGCTTGGCTCGGTCTGGTAGTCAATCTTCGAGGACTTGAGCTTGCTGAACAGCTCGTCCATGGTTAGGGCATCATAGCCCGGTGACTCCTAAATGGCAGCCACCTTCATCTCCCATACCTTCCGATCCAAAGCATGCAAAAGCTTGATAGCCATCTCATGATCATCATAAGGCAAGTTGGCTCGATTAGCACGCATCTTGTTGACGATAGATTGAAAGCGAGTGAACATCCCGTCAACAGATTCCCCGGCCAACTGAGCAAAGTTCTCGTACTCTCTACGGTACGTGTCGAAGAGTCTGGACTTGAACTGAGGATTGCCCTCATGATATCTCAAGAGTGTTTGCCAGATCTCCCGTGCCGTAGTGAGACTCGAAACCCGCTCAAACTCCGGAAGAGACAGACAAGAGAAGAGAATGCTATGGGCTCTTGTGTTTGACGCATGCTGTGTGACTTGGGCATCGGTGATCCGAGCGTCAAGAACCACGTAGTTCTCATTCTCACAAATCTCCCAAAACTTTGTGTCAGGCCCTTGGACGTAAGCGGACATGCGCACCTTCCAATAGGCAAAGTTGGTTCCATCAAAGTAGGGAGGTTTACCAGCACCTCGCTCCATGTCGCCTTCGCGGATCAACAACCGTGTAAGGTGGATTGATCCTTAACCGGCTCTGATACCAATTGAAGGACCGAGAATGGCGACCATAGGGGGGTGAATGGGAGCCAAATAAAAATTCCTTTCGGAAACTTCTATAGCTTGACCCTTGTCCCAAAATCACACCCAAAGAGCGACTTCGAAAACTTCGACTAGCTCGCGACCTAACGAGTAGGTGGACACCTTAGGAGTGGTCCTAAAGGTGCAGCGGAGCGATTGGAAAACTCGGACGAACACGCCTCGAAGAGCCAAGACCAAAACAACAAAGACAGCCAAATCCTGGACTGTGCGGACCTTGGGTCTCGGACTGTCCGCAGTACACCGAAAAGACACGGCGGATTGTCCGCGGAAAGAACCGGACTGTCCACGGGCAAAATGTCTGAAAAACAACTTCTCTGGATTTAGCTCTGGTCCGATCTCGGACTGTCCACGGGGGTGTCCCGGACAGTCCACCGTTCACTCCGAAATACTGGAGCAGTTCGGACCAGAAACAGTGTTTGCTGAAGAATCTCAATGGCGGACAGTCCGCGACCTTGAGCCGGACAGTTCGCAAATGACTTAACAGCAACCGAGAGCCTCTGCCTGAGACCGAGCGGTGGACTGTCCACGGGTCAGGCCCGGACTATCCGCAAGTCTCTGGACAGAGGCGATTTGGGGGCAATTTTGAATCCCCTCCCCCAAATCCTTCCACAAATCCTCACCAAATCTTCACCAATAGCTACCAAATTTTGAGGGCATGATCCCAAAGCTATGGAGTAGCTATCCCTAGAGAATCATCGCTCAATTTGGATCGAATCAATGGGGGTAAAACAAATTCAGGAAAAGTGCTCAAGAACACGAACTTTAAATCACCCGATCTATGTGCTCGTGAGGAATCAAGGGAAACCCTTTGGTGCAAACATTCTTCTCACGTCCCCGCACAAAATGGTTCAAACGGAATCGATCGAAACGGCCCATAGCCGAAGATCTCAAGCCATGAACAATTTCGGGAAAAGGGGAACAAGAGCAAGAACACAAATCACAAGCACAATTGGAGACACAAATCACGAAATTGAACTAACCATGCTTTACGGAGGGTAAGGCCTCCGATTCCCACTTAAAATCAAAGTGCAAATCCTTACACTAGGGACCTCATGAACTAGAGAGATAAAACTAGTGAGAGAGAGAAGTAGTGCTAATGACTAGGGTTCAAGAGGTGGGATGAGGGATAACCCTTCATCCCCTATTTAACGGGCTTTGGCTATTTCCCAAAGACCCCCTTAGATACATGACCGAATTACCTAGCCCTAAGACATTGTCCACCATGAGTCGAGCACTAGCCACCATAGCTAGTCCGCCAGCGCCCATGGTCCCTCGGTCCGAGCCCCGCTTCCACCCTTCACCGCTCTCAGTCCATTGGCACGGCAAGCCTCTACTCGACCTTCTCTACGCCATTGACCACTGTCACTAGGCATAGCACCTGCACACCACAAGCCGATAGACAGGCACACATTTGCTTTCACAAAGGATTAGTTTAAGCCACTCAAACTGAAACGCTCAAGTGTTGGGCAATCACTCATCACAAAACTGAACTACATGGGTACTTATCCACCATGTGTTCGCAGATATCCTTTAATATTCCTCTTGGGTAGCATAGTGTCCGATCTGCAAGCTGCAGACATAGGTTTGTTTCTGATAAAGGATAATTGAACAATTTCTCATAGATTACTTTGGCATGATATTGATGCTTGTGCCAAAGTCGCAAAGTAATTCAGGAAAGTCTGTGACTCTAATGGAGATTGGGATGACGGGTCGTCCTGGATCTCCTTTCTTGGTTGGCATAGAATCGCCACACCACTCTTCTGTGGGGTTGTTCCAATAAGCACCTGCATCAAATATGTCTACAAGATTTGCAGACTCTAATCCTTCTGGTTGTGATGGAATACCAGGATTAGTGATAGGAACAACAGCAACTATTTGGGTTAGCTGAGATTCAATCATTTTATTAAAGCTAATTTGATTCTTGATGGCAATAGAAAAAATATTCATCCTATTATTTATAGTTTCTAGTATTTTATCATTGGATGCTAATTTCTTAGACATGTTATCCATTAACTTTCCTTGATTAGACACTAACTCTCTCAAAGGTGGAAAACTAGGATTATTATAGGAATTATTACCTTGATAATTACCTGAGTAGTTAGGCCTTTGTTGTTGTTGATTCCAACCTTGATTTTTCTGAGGATGGTTGTAGTTTTTGTTGTTGTTGTTGTTGTTGATGTAGTTCATGTCCTCTTGCAATTCTGGACAATGATTGCCTGAGTGTCCAGTATCTCCACACTCCTCACAGGTCATGTGAGAGTCGTAGATGTTCATAACTTCTTTCTTCTCTCCAGCTTTCTCATCGAGTCTCTTCGTGAGCAGGTCTAGCTTTGCTGACAACATGTCTACCTCTTTGAGCTGGTGCATACCTCCACTTTTCTTGCGAGTTTGAGTTCTTTCTTCACTCCAACCTTGGTTGGATGCCATCTTCTCCAAAAGATATGTGGCTTGTGGTATTGTAAGTGATAGGAACGCTCCTCCGGCAGCAGCATCCATGGTTTCACGTGTGATGTTGCTGAGCACATGATAGAAAGTCTGCATAAGTAACCAATTCTCCATTCCATGATGGGGACATTCTAGGATGTAGTCTTGAAAGCCCTCCATGCTTCTGGAACGGACTCGTCATGTTGTTGCTGAAAACTTGAAATCTTCCCACGGAGAGCATTGGTCTTTCCCATGGGAAAGAATTTTCCTAGGAAATCTGTGGAACATAGTGCCCACGTGGTATTCTTTTCCTTGGTTGCATAGAACCACTGCTTCGCTCTTCCCAAGAGTGAGAATGGGAAAAGGCGAAGTAGTATTGCGTCTCTGGGGATATCCTTGATAGTGAATGTGCTGCAAATCTCCAAGAAGTGTTGGAGATGAGCACTAGCATCTTCATGTGCTTTCCCACAAAACTAGTTTGCTTGCACCATGTTGATGAGCGCAGGCTTGAGCTCAAATGACCAATCAATGTTCGCAGCAGGTCCAATGCGGATGTTGTCCATGGTTGGGGCTGAGAACTCATGGATTTACTTGTCTGTCATGGCTTCGAACTTTGATGTCAAGTCTCGAACGATGTTTTGATGATCTTCTTGATTGGGTGAAGCTTCAAGCTGAGATGATGATGATTTTGTTAGTTTCTTGAGCTTGGCTTTTGTCCTTCTAATTAATGCTTCAGGATTTTCAACAAAATTGTCTGGAAGATCAAATTTATTCATACATTACCCTGCATAAAGATGATAGGAAAAATATGCAAAGATCAAGGGTAAGGTTGTACGAGTAGAGAATTGATGTTTTCTCAATCACATTAGTGATGCAAGTGATAACTCATTTATTCCTTTTGATAGCTGATCAACCTTCCCCGGCAACGGCACCAAAAATGCTTGTTGACATATCTTATGACACTTAAGTCAGGTTGTCATCCCCAGCATGATAAAGAGATGTGGTATTGAAATATGCAATTTCTCTAAGTAAATATAAATGTGTTTCTACAAGCGCACAGATTAAACCGATGTAACATTTTAACCAGGAGTATTCCAGGTATCGTTATTTATATTTTTACCACTGGGAAGGGATACTAAGGAATAAATGAGGAATGAGTAATGAGTATCACTACATGTGTAATGGAGAGTTTTCATCTATCTCTCTCAATACAGAATAACTGTCACATAAGATATAAATAATGAATGAATAGTGACAAAAGATAAATACTGATCAGCATATATGTAGCCACATAAGATAATGATAAGCACCTCAACAGATATTCTAGTAAGTCACTAGCATGGAATTAGGACGAACTATAAAGATATTCCCTAAGTCATTCTTAACTATACAGTCTAGTATATTATGATTAGTGCAATTATACTTATCAATCATGGCGAGAAAAGAGATATTCATGTGTAGTGAGTATTACTAAGGAATATGAGAAACATAGCAATCACTTCCCTGTAATAGTACTGTTCTGTCTGCCTACAAACGAGAGGAGGCCTACAAAGGACTCAACAGGACTGTCACTCCCACGAACTACCTCACGATCCGGAATGTAGGGTACAATCACAGATAAATACGGTCTAGGCACCACGCCTACACAATATCTATCATTTACCCATAGCGCTGATGGATAAATGCTATACGATCCTAAACATGCATCTGATTGAGATCTAACTATGCCAAGCATATAATCATAATAAACTAAGAACAATATAATTGAGAACATAATTAAATAGAGTAAAGTCATAAACAATATAATGAAGTAGAGCAAAGTCATATTCATAATATTGAAGAATAAATGATGAACAAGGAAGAACTAGAGAGATAATTACCAAGAATCCTCTTGACAGATCCGGAAACCAATCGAAGATTGATTCCTTCTAGTTCTAATCCTATATAGCTATGCTAAACTAGTGATCTAGTTGATGTGGTGGCTCTAGGGCTTGATTAGGGGCTTCTCCTCTTAAGATGGATGAATAATGAGAATTAGGTCAGAGAGGCTCTCCTCCTCAGGGTCAGGGGGCCTTCCTTATATAGCCTCCTCAAATGAACGTCAGTCGTCGGATCAAACCAACCTTAATGGAGGGCTTAGATGAAACCTCAAAGGCGGTGGAGAGAGGGTCCACAAGGCAAAGCCCCATCGGAGCTTGACCTAGGGCGACCTCCCCAAGGGGTAGGGCGGGCGCCCTGCCCTTAGGCCCGCTTGGCCTCTCGTTTCTTCTCACGCCTTCTTGATCCTTCTAGACTGTTCTTTTCCCTGCAGATGATAATTATCTCTATGTAATGCTTACATGTTGGCGTTTACTCCATATTTTCTGATATCCCCCTGCAGAAATAGATATTCACCAAAACTCGTGGAATTCTGTCAATATACATCCTATTTCTAGGTATTTGTTTTAATTAGATCCTTATCCTTGTTTAGTTGACGGTTGATTTTGGTACATAAGGACCGTCAACAAAGAGCTTGGAATTGAGTTGCTCACCTTAGAATTCTTATGCTCTCTTCAAGTCTCTAATGTCGGAATTTCTTCACATGTTTAATCAAAGTCATAGTCTACCTTGGAGTCATCTAAATGTTGCTCTTGGCTTTGAAAATTCATGCTTGCTAGATTTAGATCCTGCCTTGCGTAGGTTTAACAAGAGGAAATTTTGGTTCTCTATCTTTGCTCTAAAAGATTGCTCAAATCCTAAACCTGAGGAAATTCATAATCTAACCCTTCGTTTAATGCATCTTTGGATGAATATGACTTTGTTTCCAGGAAGTAATGCTAGCCTGATAAGTGACATGGAATTAAAATTTCTTTATGCCATGGTAAACAAAATTCAAATCTCTCCTGTAAAATGCTTAGTGGAATTTTGGCAAAGTTCAATTGAGAGTAATGAATCTATTCAATTCACATCTTTTATTACTCGTCTTGCCGAATCCATGAACCTGCTAAATGGTACGCAACCCTTTGTTTACATCCCTGCTCCTATAGCCATGATCTCAGAAGAATATCTTGCAACTGCTCAATGTTAAAAAGAGATGCCAATGGTGATCTCAAAATGATTTACAGTGGCCATACAGTTGAAGTGCCTCTTCCAAATAGGCAACTTCAGTTGTATAGGACCCATAAGCTAACCCTTGATTTAGATCAAGGAATTCGGCAAAGAGGTTTTGCATGTTCAGACAGGAGAGCTCAGGAGGGGCGATACTTTGTTCATCTTGAGCAAGGTGGTCCTTCCCGAGGAGCTATTAGCGAGGAGGAAGACGATGCATCTTCCGATCCCATGCACACTTCTAGTGGCATGCCTCCTCGACCATCATGTCCGCCACAAGCACGAGCATCCTTTTCGTCCACACGAGAAAGGGAGCATCATGAACAGCGGAAACAATTCGATCATCTCACCAACACCTTTGGCGAGCTGCGTGTTGAGCACGGTGACACAGCACGCATCGTCCAGCAAACTGTCGAAGACATCCAAGCAATGCAAGAAGAACAATACCAGCAGTGGGACTTGTGGCGGCAACTACATCCACATCCGCCGCATTATTGAGCAAAGGACAAGCTTGGGGGAGGTTCTCTCCCCCACTAAGGTAAGTTTTTTAATTTCAGCATTTATATTTATGCACTTCCTTGCTTATCTTTGCTTTGCATTAAAAAATATCTACATATGAAATCAATAATAAAAAGACTTTCTCTACTCCACTCTCACATGATCCATGAAAAATTAATATCTCCTATGGAAATGATGAATAGTTTCTCTGCTAAATGTTTCTCAAGTACTTAGTTTATAACTTGATATTTCTCTAAGTATGGATTACTTGGCTTAAAAGAAACATCATGAACCTAAAACTTTTGTGGGTTGCAAATGTCGTAACTAAATCTAAGTTGTTGTGAGACATGATATGAGAAGACACTACTGCATAAATGATTTTGCATAGCACTTGGCTTTTATTAACCGTGGTGGTTAAACACATAAACCGTCATAGTTAATGCTTGGATTAACCGTGGTGTTTATTTTTTATTAACCGAGGCGGTTAAAACAACCGCCACGCAAAATCCATTAACCGTGGCGGTTGTCTTATAAAGCCCGTCTCGGTTAAACTGAGCCCACTAGGAAGCCCATTAGGCCCAGAAAACATGTGACGCTATATATACGACGCAAAACCCTAGTTTCCTATCACTCTCTCCTCTCCCACCCCCACCCGGCGGTGGCCCTCACCCGCACGCGGCTCCCCTCCCGCACCAGCAGCGCGCGCGGCTCTCCTCCCCACCCGGCGGCGCGCGCGGGTCCCCTCCTCCTCACGGCGGCGGGGCGGCTCCTCTCCCCCAACCAGCGGCGATGCAAGCGGCCTGAGGCGGCGGATCTGGCCCCTCCCACTACTCCACGCCGCCCTCCTCCTCCTCCCGGTAGCAGGGCGGCTCCCCTTTGCCAACCGGCGGCAGCGCAAGCGGCCGAGGCGGCACGGGGCTAGCGGCGGCGGATCTGGCCCCTCCCACTCCTCCATGGCCCCACCCTCCTCCTCCCGGCGGCGGGGTGCCTCCCCTCCCCCAACCGGCGGCGGCGCGAGCGGCCCTAGGCGGCGCGGGGCCAGCAGCGGCGGATCCGGCCCCGCCCCCTCCTCCACGGCCCTCTCCCTCCCCTCCAAGGCGGGGGGGGGCTCCTCCACGGCCCTCTCCCTCTCCCTCCGATGCGGCGCGCGGCTAGCAGCGGTGGCGCGGCTCCCTCCCGGCGGCGGTGGAGTGACCCAGATCCAGAACGGCGTCGGTGGCGTGGCCCAGATCCAGCCCTAACCGGGTCTGGATCTAGGCTTTTTTATTTTTTTTTATTGCATTAACCGTGGCAGTTAATTGCCAACCGCCACGATTAATGCTATTAACTGTGACCATTGATCTGTGGCGGTTGGAATAACCGCCATGGTTAATCAATTTTAACCGCCACGGTTAATCAATTTTGTAGTAGTGAGATAAGAGCTGCTATAATTGTTTCCTAAGCAAGAATGACTATCTGAGTTTTATTTATTAAAATGATAAAAACACTTTTTGTTCCTCAATGGTGAAAATTCCTACCAAAGCCATACATGCTCTTTCATGATATAAGCTTTCTACATAAGCTACTTGTTTTGTGTTGAGTTTGGTCAAGTTTTGTGACCCTTGTTGAGATATTTATCATGCTCCCAAGATCAAGATCACGTACACGCCACATATACATGCTACTTCTACACTGGAAGTACGCAGAAACATGCCTTACATTTCCACATAGTTCATACTCCATGCTCTAAGTAGAAAAACTCTCTCTAGTTTGTTGCTAGTAAATGAGACATAGACTATGCAAAATTATGAAAAATTCAAGGGCATTCTAAAGTCCCAAATTTTATGAGCATTCCAAAGCTCTCTCTTGAAAAAAAAATGATGAGCATCTTCAAAGCTCATAGAAAAATTCAAAAGATAGCTATGTCTCAAAATAATAATTTAGGAAAGAGAGATCATCCAAATATAGGAGTATTGATCATTTGCCATGTTTCCACACACTTGCACATCTTGATCTAAGAGTATGACATTTCTATCCTTGGATCCGGAATTTGACTTTACAATATATGCAAGGTAAGTTTGCTACATCTTGGATCCCTACCTATAGCTCCACATAAGCTTTAGAGATAGGATGAAAGAAGGCAAACTTTGATATATGCCTTGGTGATGAATCATACACCTTATGAGCGACTCGAGAGTACCATTTGAGGAACACTAAGTTTTCTTTTACAAAACCTTGCAAAACCTCTGATATGAAACTTGTGAAAGAATGAGAAAACTAGTGCTCAAGTCAAGTTGTTCTATCTCTCAACCTCCCAAGACAAAGGATAAATCTATAAGACCCATGAAGGACTAAGGTAATATGGGTGAGTTTTTATTGCTAATTTTTCCATTCAAAAGAGAAGTATGATTGTTGTAGATTTAGTACTCTTGAAATATGAAGCATAGTAGCAACTCCTGATCCATCGAGCTAAGTTTGATTGTTTGCTCGGGACAAGCAAAGGTTAAGCTTGGGGGATCTTATTGGCACAAAATATGGTCCACTTTTATATAACTAAAATGATGCCACCAACCTCAGGATCAAGGATAAACAACACACATCATGAGCATATTTTATCAAATAACCAGTTCCACATGTCAGTGGGACCCACATAGGGGGTCGGCTGACCACCCTATGGGCCCACCAGCTCTCCCCTCTCGGCCATGATCCAAGAGAGGAACTCTAGAGTGAAATCCAACCATTGGATCACTCTGTGTTTCCTATCAATGGCTCACAAGAATAGCACATGGATCCATGGGCCCACACCAAGGAGATAAACGTGACAACCACCTCAGAACCAACAAACAACCTCAATGACAAGTGGGACTAACACCTGGGAGGACGAAGTGGGCCAGAGACCCAAGGGGGGTCGGCCGACCGCCCCCTGGGCCCACCTGGTCCCTGACCAGTGGGGCCACTTCTAGAGGCCAGAGGAGGGCCCACTGACCATAGGGGGGGTCGGCCGATCGCCCCCTAGGTCGGTTTGGCCCCTACCAACCGCCTTACCTATTCCCACATGTGGAAGATCACCACCATCCACCCAAGGACGGTTCAAGAGTCGGTTGGATCCAAGGGTGGAGGATTGAAGCCCCTGGATCGCTGACGTGGCGATGGAGTAGCCTCTACTCCACCTCCCACTATCAATAGAGGGTCATACCCCCCCCTTCTCTACACATGGTGAAGAAGCCTACAAGATCTATTCCTTAGATTGTTCTAGTAGTTAGTCTAGAGTGGGAGTTAGAGTTGGGTCGAGTTGCGCTCGGGATTTCCGGAGTTGTCTTCTGGAAAGTCTAGTATAGCTCTTGTATCTTTCCTTATTTGTAAGACTTTATCTTATTCAATATATTATCTTTTCTCTCTACTTTACGTAGTATTTACTTTGAGCATTTCTATACTATATATAGTCTTGCTATATGTTTTTGCTCTTTAATAGCCTTCACACCCATAGTCTGTTATCCTTGTGACCTTTCCCGTATGCGATCATTGCCTGTCATAGGGTTCTTTGATTATTTGATCGTAGTCAAAGTAGTAAGTTGTGTGTAAGCGTGGTGCTTATACATCATCTTATCCTTGGTTACCGCTTGTTGCATGGATTGTTTGTGGTAGCTAGCAAGACATGACAACCTTGTCTAGTCTTCATATTCCACCATGTATTCTTAGGCAAGTTCTTAAAAGGTAAGGCCCCCGTAAGAAGAGGGTGTGGTCGGGTAGGAGTTTTGTCCTCCTACTGATCTATCCCCTCGCCTAGCATACTTGTATTGAGGAGACAAACTATAGTGTTTAGACTAGTTAATTCGCTAAGTATATTGAAATAGAGTGAATTGCTTAGGAGTCCCTTTACTCTCTCGTTGTCCTCCCACCTAGCTATTCTATCTAGTCCGTTCTAAGTATCTTTTACCTTGGCTTATTCATTCATCAACCCTTCCTATCACATATATCGTTTACCCCTCTATACTAGTTGGTACTAAGTTAAGGTGCTCTCTAGGATCTCTCTCTGATTATCATTTCTAGCCCAGCTTTCCCTTGGGAAAATATAAATTACGATACCTTGTAATACTCCTAGGTGAAGTGCTACAACGGTATAATCTGTGCACTTGCAGATTTATCAAATAGTCATAAGAAATACCAACACTGACTAGAAGGGTCCAAACCATGATCGGTCGACCGTAGTTTGGCTCCTTTGGAGCCATAGTTTCTTGTGGGAGCTCCTGGATGTGCCAGGAGTCTCATGGTACAAAGGTTTTGGAGTTTGGCTCCAATCACACATCGGTAGATGTGCAAAAGGAGCTTCTAGCATCCTTGATTGTCCTAAAATATCATTCCCTACAAACAAAGGCTATCTAAGTACATGTGGAACTTATTAGTGATAAATATGTTCATGAAGTGTTATTGTACCCTTGAAACCGAGGTTGTTGATGATATGCAAAAGTATGTCATTCTTAGCGTCAACATCGCTCAGCCTTCTCGGCGGTGGGTGCCTTGATCTTCGTCGCAACCATATTCACCGGAAAGGTCAGTGCCACCATATTTGCAGGGAATGGGTCGCCATCTCTGTCCATGGCTCCTTTAGTTTTCTCTAGGCCAATCCTCCCTGAGGTAATGCCCTTCTGGTGTAGGGTTATGAGGTTGCTACGCTAGCCGGAAAACAAAATTTTCTGCCCCATAAACTAGGAACTAGTGCCAGTTATAGATCACGGGGTTACCACTAGACGCGCAGGTGCAGCGGAAGCGACTTGATGTAGTTGTGTGCGTCGCAGAAGAGCCGTGCAGTTGTGAGGTCGTCCGTCTCAACGTCTCCTACTCGCGGTTCGTCCTTGTGCTCCAAATGCAGCACCTCCGAGGAATCCCACACGTGCAGGGAAGAAGCGTCACGTCTCTGGACTGCTAGGTCCGCAAGGAGTACTAGGCGTGAGCGTGGGGAGGGCAACGGCGGCTGCCAAAGGACGTAAGATCAACTCGCCCTGCGCCACACCTTGCTTCTATAGGCGTCCTAACGAGCTCCCACGTTGGAGGCCCATTAGTAACCCTAAACCTAGTCTAATTCGGGTCCAACCCGAATTAGGCTTCCAGCCCCTTAAGCGTGCGACCCTATGGGCTCACGCACACATAGACATAGCCCAAGTACTCTTACTCGACCAATAGTTGATAGCGGCCTCTAGCAAGGCGTGTCAACTCCTATGCATACGCTACGATCATATCAGAAGAACCACCACATTACAATATACATGTTATTCCTTTGCCTCATGATATTTGGTTCAACTCATGGGTTAACACTTAACCCAAGCACGACCATGCATTTCATGATCTAATCATTTGAGTGATCCAGTGATATCTCTCTCTCATGGAGAGTGGCAAATTCCATCTTGATTGACTATGTCTCACAACATGTTTCCTAACAAACCCGAAAGTCACCTTTATAACTACCCAGTCACGGAGTAGCGTTTGGTAGTCCCAAGGTAGGTCGTTTCACATCTTGAGTACATACGACAATCTCAGGTCTAAGGACATAACGTACATGACGTGTATAGAGACAATCTCATGTCGGGTCTGTCCAGCACCATGTCCTACATGTGCCCACATTATTAGTTCGACATCTCCATGTCCATGACTTGTGAAACATAGTCATCAATTAATAGTGTGCTGATCCAATATGCATATACATTCTAGTACAAACTTCGATCAGGGACAACTTTAGAATAACCATACAAGTAAAAGAGTTTCACAAACAATTCACATAATTGCTTATCGATACAAGTTGTCTTTAATGGATATTCATTGAACTCATAATATGTCATGGATACAAGGAAATACAATCATCTCTATGATTACCTCTAGGGCATATTCCCAACAAATGGCGCCACCGTGGTCACCTCGCACCGACCGGTTTCGGACTCAACCGACACCCTCAGTGCACTCGCACGGACACACCGCGCCTCCCCGTGCCCTTGATTTGATCCCTAGCACCTCGCATCACCACATCCCCATGACACATAGAACTACGGCAATGGCGCCGCCACGGACACCCCGCTCCGACCGTCCACTTCTTCACCCGAGCACGCATACGCACTCGCACGAGCACGCGGAGCACCTTGGTGTTTTTGGTTGGACCCGAGGAGGTCGGCAGCGCCTTCACGACGCTCGCCGGCGAGCTCGGAGCTCGGCCAGCCATGGCGCCGCCGTGCACCGAGGGGAGCTTTTGCCCCTTTTGGATCTCCGCCATCAGATCTGAAACACGCGGCTCAGATTAGAAACCCCTTCGGGCTTAAGTTCTTGGTGCACCGTGCACCCGTGGACCGCTGGTCCCACGTGCACGTAAGCGCGTCCACGCCGGCATCGTACACCCGCACCAGTCGCGCACGGCCACATGACGCGCACGTCAGTAGCGACTCGCTCAAAGCCGACCAGCCCTACCCTTTTTGCACTCAGACCCCTCTGTTTTCCGAGATTCAACCCGCAATCCATCCCAGTTCTATTTCATTTATTTTTAGTCCTGTTTTTACTCGTTTTAGCCCCTATCTTTTTGAAAAATAGAACCCGCAGTACGTAGCTCGTTTAAAATCAGTTTTTATTTAAGGAATAGAGCTTGTAGGATTCTTCTTCATGATTGAGAGGGGGTGTGACCCTCTATTTATAGTAGGAGGTGGAGTAGGGGCTACTCCTGCACCACGTCAGCGATCCAGGGTCTTCCATTCTCCACCCTTGGATCCAACCGACTTAGAAACCAACCAAGGCATGGATGGTGATGATCCAACACGTGGGGGAGAGGTATGGCGGTTGGGGGGACCCAACCGACCTAGGGGTGGTTCAGCCAAACCCCCTATGGCCAGTGGGCCCTCCCTTGCCTCCTTGGATGAAGTCCGACTAGTCAGAGACTGAGTAGGGCCCTGGTGGGCCCATTGGTGGTTCGGCCGAACCCCTTGGGGTTGCCTGGCCCACCTCTTGCTCCCTGGTGCTAGTCCCACTTGTCATAGGTGTTGGATGTTGGTCCTGAGGTATTTTGTCACGTTTATCTCCTTGGAGTGGGCCCATGAATCCTTGTGGTTTGCTTGTGAGCCGTTGAGAGAAAACACAGAGTGATCCAATGGATGGAAATCACCCTTGAGTGCTTCTCTTGGATCAAGGCCTAGAGGGGAGAGCATGGTGGGCCCATAGGGTGGTCGGTCGACCCCCTATGTGAGCCCAACTAGCTCTCCTTTGCTCCATTTCTTTATTCCTACATTCAAACACTCATGGACATGTGGAACTAGTTATTTGATAAGTTATGCTCATGATGTGTTTGTTTATCCTTGATCCTTGAGTTGGTGGCAACATTTTAGATATGTAAAAGTTGATCATAATTTGTGCCAACACCCTCCCTCAATTGCTTCACTTGGAAGTCAAGGAAGAAGGTTAGCTCGCCAATCATTGACATCTCGAACTCCTTGGACATCAATGCACCAAACTCCTTGCAATGGTCTTGGTTTGTTGACCCAAATATAATGTCATCGACATATACTTGGCAAACAAAGATCTCTCCATTAAGCTTCTTGGTGAATAGTGTTGTGTCAACGATCCCGATCTTGAAGCCCTTCTTGAGTAGGAAGTCCCTTAGCCTCTCATACCAAGCTCTTGGAGCTTGCTTCAATCCGTAGAGAGCCTTGGACAACCTATAGACATCATTAGGCAAGTTTGGATCTTCAAACCCGGGAGGTTGTGAGACATAGACAAGTTCATTGATGAAACCATTTAAGAAGGCGCTCTTCACATCCATTTGAAAGAGTTTCATTTTGTGATGTGAAGCATAAGCCAAAAGGATACGAATGGCTTCAAGTCTTGCAACCGGGGCAAAGGTCTCTCCAAAATCAAGTCCTTCTACTTGAGAGAACCCCTTTGCCACCAACCTTGCCTTGTTCCTCACAACAATGACTTGATCATCTTGCTTGTTCCTAAACACCCACTTGGTGCCAATGATTCTTGCTCCCTTTGGCCTTTCTTCAAGTGTCCACACTTGGTTCCGGGTGAAGTTGTTGAGTTCTTCATGCATGGCATTCACCCAATTTGGATCCGCAAGTGCGTCCTCAACACTAGTAGGCTCAACAAAGGAAACAGACGAGTGATGTTCAACATAAGATGCAAGTCTAGAATGAGTCATTACTCCCCTTGATGGACTTCCTATGATTAGATCATGGGGGTGAGCTTGAAGGATAGGTGTTGATCTTCTATCATGAACTTGAGGAGGGGGATGTGGTGCTTCAACATTGCTTGCTTCGGCCTCGGCTTGATCTTGAGGGATGAAGGTATCTTCTTGAGCTTCCCTCACTAGATCTTCTTCAACTTGAGACGCGCGAGGTGGAGAAGGATCTTGATTACCATCATCTTCTCCTTCTTCCACCTCTTGCGGTTTGATAGCACCAATTGGCATATTCTTCATTGCCTCCCTCAAAGGTTCATCACCTACATCAATATCCTCAAGCGCTCCTTGGGGGCCATTAGTTTCATCAAATTCCAAATCATACGTTTCTTCAACTAAGCCAGTGGCTTTGTTAAATACACGGTATGCTTTGGACTTAAGCGAATATCCAACAAGGAAACCAAGGTGACACCGTCGTTGGAATTTACCCAAGTGTTGGCGCTTCTTGTAGATTTAAACTTTGCAACCAAACACCGGAAGAATGAAATATCCGGCTTCTTCCCATTCACAAGCTAATAGGGAGTCTTCTTCAATATCCTTTGGACGAAGAGACGGTTTGCCGCATAGCAAGCGGTGTTGATTGCCTCCGCCCAAAACTTCTCCGGAGTGTTGTACTCATCAAGCATAGATGTTGCTAGAGTTATAAGCATCCGGTTCTTCCTCTCTACAACACCATTTTGTTGTGGAGTGTATGTGGCGGATACTTCATGCTTGATCCCCACTTCATCACCATAGTCCTCAATCTTGGTGTTGACAAACTCGGTGCCATTGTCACTTCTTATCTTCTTGATCTTCATTTCAAACTCATTTTGTGCCCTTATTGCAAACTTCTTGAATATAGCTTGAGTAACTCCCTTGTCTTGAAGAAAGAACACCCAAGTGTACCTTGAATAATCATCAACCACCACTAGGCAAAAGAGATTCCCTCCAAGACTAGCATAGGTAGTGGGGCCGAAAGGATCCATGTGAAGTAGTTCAAGGACTCTTGAGGTTGACATTAAAGCTTTGGTGGGATGGGTGTTGGCCACTTGCTTGCCGACTTGACAAGCACTACACAATTTATCCTTCTCAAACACCACATCCTTCACACCTCTAACCATCTCCTTCTTGACAAGTTTCTTCAAAGTTGACATGCCCACATGAGCTAATCTTCTATGCCAAAGCCAACCCAAAGAACTCTTGGAGAATAGACATGTTTGCAATTCGGCTTCATTTGAGGTGAAGACCACAAAGTAGAGGTTGTTGTGCCGAAACCCTTTGAATATCATTGATGAATCTTCAATCTTGGTCACAATCACCTCGGTTGGAGTGAATAGACAATGGAATCCAAGATCACAAAGTTGACCCACGGAAAGCAAGTTGAAGCTTAGAGATTGAACTAGCAAGACATTTGATATTGATTGATCATTTGAGATTGCCACTTTGCCAAGACCTTGAACTTTAGCTTTTGAATTGTCCCCAAAGGTAATCTTGTCTTGCCCTTCACATTCTTCATCAAGTGTAGTGAACATCTGGGAGTCACCGGTCATATGTTGAGTGCAACCACTATCAATCACCCAATGACTTCCATGGGTCTTGTAGTTCACCTACACACAAGCAACTTGGAGTTAAGCTTGATGTTTGGGAACCCACTCAAAGCGGGGCCCCATTGCCTTGGTAACCATCTCCTTTGCAACCCAAAGAACTCTAGGCTTGTTCTTCATTGGTGGACCAAGGAACACTACTAGTGGTCTACCCTTGTGGTCGTTCTTGATGACATAGTGAGCATCATGAGCAAATGGCCTAGTATGCTTGGGAAAGGTCTTGGGTGGTTGTGTCTTGCAATCATAAGCGAAATGACCCACTTGACCACACTCAAAGCATCTTCTTGGCTTGGGCTTTGAGTACTCTTGATTGTAGCCATTGTACTTGTTCTTGTAATAATTCTTGGCCTCAATCTCGACCTTTTCCTTCATGATTTGGTTCTCCTTGAACCCAATGTTGGTCTTGTCATTCTTCATGATGGTGCTCATCAAAAGCTCACTTTGAAGGTTGTGACCCTTGGTGAACTTCTCAAAGCAACTTGTGAGCTTGGTCTTGTCATTCTTGAGCTTGACAATTTCTTCTCTAAGAGAGGTGATCAAGGTGATAGCATCCTTGTCTTCTTCTTGAGCCGACTTGATGACAATATGCTTGTTAGACTTGAGAGTAATTAGCTCTTCCTTGAGCTTTGAGTTCTCTTCTCTCATCTTGGCATAGTCATCATACTTGTCGGCTTCAACAACTCTCTTGCCCTTGCACTTAGCACTTTGCTCAAGAGTCACATCATCAATCAAGATATCACAAGAGGTAGCACTATCACACTTAGCACACGGGTTAGTAGCAGCATGTGTAGCAAGATCTTGATTAAGCAATTCATTTGCTACCACTGGTGTGCCATGTTCTTGCTTGGCATTTTGGTAGTCATCTTTTAGCAAGTTATACCTTGTGTAGAGCTCTTGTGTTGACCTCTCAAGCTTATCATGTTTATCATTAGTTTGCTTAAGAGAGGCTTTGAGATCCCTAGTGCTAGATGTGAGAGAATTAATCTCAAGCTTTAAATCATCATTAGCACTAGTTAAGGTGTCAAGCTTATCATGCAAGTTTCCTTTGACCTCAAGTAGTTTTTCATTTTTACCTTTGTACTTCCTTATGATGCTAGCGTACTTGTTGTAAATTTTAATTAGCTCATCATAGGAAGGTGCTTCTTCATCGTCACTATCATTACCACTTGAGTCACCACTATCATCATCCTCTATTTGTACCTTCTTGTCACCTTTAGCCATGAGGCATAGGTGTGTAGAGGATGAGCCCGGTGATGAAGGAGGAGGTGGCGGTGGAAGGGAAGAACCAATCACCAAAGCGGTCACCTTCTCATCTTCACTTTCATCATCAGAAGAGGCACTAGTGTCCTCAATGTCGATGAGCCAATCACCCACAATGTAAGCCTTGCCATCCTTCTTCACCTTGTGGAAGTTGAAGTTCTTCTTCTTTTTGTATGGCTTGTCTTGCGTCTTGTCATCATCACTAGAGTCATCATTGCCACCCTTGTACTTCTTGAACTTGTTCTTGTTCTTGAAGTTCTTGAACTTGTCTTTCTTATCTTCGGGGCAAGAATGAGCTAGATGTCCAAGATTGCCATGATTGTAGCACTTCATTTGGGAGATTGTCTTCCTTGAGGTGCTTGTGAAGAATTTCTTCTTCTTTGAGTCAAAGTTGACTCCACTCTTGTTTAGCCTCTTCAACATCTTGGTGGTCTTCCTCACCATGAGAGCAATGTTGTCTTCATCATCCTCTTCTTCACTTGCGCTCTCAATGACATATTGAATCTTGCACTTCTCCTTGGAAGATGCCTTGAGATCCAAGTCTTTCTTCTCCTCCTTCTTCTTCTTGGAGGAGGATGAAGAGCTACCATAACCAATCTTCATGTACATCTCATGAGCATTGATCTTGCCCAAGACTTGAGTTGGTGTAGCGGCGGAGAGGTCTCCTTGGTGAAGCACCGTGACGATGTGGCTATACTTCTCAATTGGCAAGACACACAATATCTTGTGTACCACATCGGCCGGCGCCATTTGGTTGAGCCCAAGTCCATTCAACTCCTCTACAAGAATATTAAGACATGAGTACATCTCATTAGCATTCTCATTAGTAAGCATAGTAAAGGAGTTCAACTTAGCCATGACCAAATGGTAGCGTTCCTCACGCTCACACTTGGTCCCTTCGTGTAGCGCGCAAATGTTAGTCCAAACGTCGTTTGCGGTTTTGCAATTCCGCACACGATTGAACACATCCTTGCCAATGCCACGGAAAAGAATATGCTTTGCCTTGGCATTGTTCTTCTCAAAGAAGGGATCCTCAACGAACACGGTGCCACCTTGGTAGCGGCTTTTTGCACACCGATATCCACACGGCCTCAAGGTAGGCCTCCATCCGCACTTTCCAATAAGGAAAATCATCCCCATCAAACATGGGTGGTGGTCCATCCCCATGGGACATCTTGCTCTAGGCGGTAAAGCCTAATTTGAGAGCAACCTTGCTTTGATACCAATTGAAAGGATCTAGATGCCCAAGAGGGGGGGTGAATTGGGCTTCTTTTAAATTTCTAAAGCAAAGTTAAAACCTAACAATGCCAATCACCCCCTAGTGCCTACCGCAACGTGTATCCTAACTAGAAAGCAATAGCAAGCCAAAGAAAGGAAAGACAACCTAAGCAATTCTAGTAAGAAAAGAAAGAACACAACAGAAAGGTAATGCAAAATGTAAAGAGCTAAGGATATAGAATTGGTGGCACGCGATGTTTTCCCGAGGTATCGAGGTGTCAACACACCCCCTAGTCCTCGTTGGAGCACCTCGCAAGGTATAGCTCCCCCTCTACCCGCGCAAGGGTAGAGTGCTCTCTACGGGCTGATTCTTTGCCACTCCGACTTGGTGAATTGCCCACAACCGATCACAAAAGCTTGGAGAAGAGCCGCCAACAATCTTCCGGCGATCACTTCCTTTGAACACCACCAAACCGTCTAGGTGCTGTCGAACACCAAGAGTAACAAGAACAAGACCTTCACTTGACCAAATCAAGGCTAGGAAGGTGGATGGATGCACACAAGTCACTCCTAATCACTCTAGGAGGGAAGAACAAGATGAACTCTCAAATCTCTCCCTCACTAGGCACTTGGCTCTCCAAGAACTCTCGCTAGGGTTCCTCAGGTGAAACAATGGCCAAGAGAGCTCTCAAGGACGAAGAGGGCAACTATAAATAGTCCCCACCTCCAAAACTAGTCGTTTCTTGCTTTTTCCACTTTCTACGAAGGCACCGGACTAGTCCGAAGCACACACCACCAGACTAAGGCAACTGGTCCGGTGCACACTCGCAGTTCAAATCTCACTGGAAAGCAGGCACCGTCAGACCACTCGCTATGATCCGACGCCCTGGTCCGATACTCAGGTCCGGAGCCAGGGTGCTCACTGAGTTGAAAACTCAACTGAGCTTGGCACCACCGGACCACTCGCTATAGTCTGGTGCCCTGGTCCGACGCAGAGGTTCGGAGCCAGGGTGCTTACTGTGTTCCAACACTTCTCTGTCTCGGAGCGTCGGACTAGTGAACGGCCTAGCCGTAGGACTAGTCCGGAGCCTCCTCTGAGGCTGACTTCCTCTGGCAGGGACCTCCGTGTTGGGAATATGCCCTACAGGTAATCATAGAGATGATTGTATTTCCTTGTATCCATGACATATTATGAATTCAATGAATATCCATTAAAGACAACTTGTATCGATAAGAAATTATGTGAATTGTTTGTGAAACTCTTTTACTTATATGGTTATTCTAAAGTTGTCCCTGATCGAAGTTTGTACTAGAATGTATATGCATATTGGATCAGCACACTATTAGTTGATGACTATGTTTCACAAGTCATGGACATGGAGATGTCGAACTAATAATGTGGGCACATGTAGGACATGGTGCTGGACAGACCCGACATGAGATTGTCTCTATACACGTCATGTACGTTATGTCCTTAGACCTGAGATTGTCGTATGTACTCAAGATGTGAAACGACCTACCTTGTGACTACCAAACGCTACTCCGTGACTGGGTAGTTATAAAGGTGACTTTCGGGTTTGTTAGGAAACATGTTGTGAGACATAGTCAATCAAGATGGAATTTGCCACTCTCCATGAGAGAGAGATATCACTGGATCACTCAAATGATTAGATCATGAAATGCATGGTCGTGCTTGGGTTAAGTGTTAACCCATGAGTTGAACCAAATATCATAAAGGAATAACATGTATATTGTAATGTGGTGGTTCTTCTGATATGATCGTAGCGTATGCATAGGAGTTGACACGCCTTGCTAGAGGCCGCTATCAACTATTGGTCGAGTAAGAGTACTTGGGCCATGTCTATGTGTGCGTGAGCCCATAGGGTCGCACGCTTAAGGGGCTGGAAGCCTAATTCGGGTTGGACCCGAATTAGACTAGGTTTAGGGTTACTAATGGGCCTCCAACGTGGGAGCTCGTTAGGACGCCTATATAAGCAAGGGTGGCGCGGGGCAAGTTGATCTTACGTCCTTTGGCAGCCGCCGTCGCCCTCCCCACGCTCACGCCTAGTACTCCTCGCGGACCTAGCAGTCCAGAGACGTGACGCTTCTTCCCTGCACGTGTGGGATTCCTCGGAGGTGCTGCATTTGGAGCACAAGGACGAACCGTGAGTAAGAGACGTTGAGACAGACAACCTCACAACTGCACGACACTTCCGCGACGCGCACAACTACATCAAGTCGCTTCCGCTGCACCTGCGCGTCTAGTGGTAACCCCGTGATCTATAACTAGCACTAGTTCCTGGTTTATGGGGCAGAAAATTTTGTTTTCCGGCTAGCGTAGCAACCTCATAATCCTACACTCCCGACCACTCGTCTATGGTCCGGAGCTCTTCTGGATAGGTGGTCCGGAGCTGTCCCATAGAAACATTGCCTAAGTCAGGGACCGTCGGACCACTCTCCTTGGTCCGACACCTCCTAGGAAAACTAGTCCGGAGCCTCTTTCTCCCCCTGTTTCAACTCTTTTCACTAAGTCTCTTCTAGGGGTTTTGCTCCTACCATCTCAAGGGCTATTAGAAGGGTCTCTAGGACTAGTTGTGACATGTGTGCATACACCAACATTTCCAAATTCTCCTATGTGAAGCTACTAATCTCATACCCCCCTTTATAGTACGGTCAAAGGAAAAACAAAGTCCTAGCTATACTTAGTGCCCTTCTCAACCTCATGGCACTAAGGACTAGCCTAGTCTTCACCTTGAATCACCATCCTTTGAAACCGAAACGATTTCCATCTTGGGGGCATGAATACCATTAAGCCCATTCATCTAGCATCACTAATGACCTAACTTAAATGACTTTGCCTCTGCAAAACACACGTTAGTCATAGTGACCTAGCATTGTCGTTAATCGCCTAAACACAAGGGACCATGATTCTTCAGGTGTCACCTATGCTATTTGTTTGCTCAGCAGTTGAAAGTGAAGCATTAAGTATGGAAGCTGGCAATATCTTGCTCAATGTGTATGTTTTGATAGATCCCGTCCTTCACTTGGTTGAATTGGGAGTTGGAAAACTCCTCCATGTTGCTCAAAATGTGTCCTGCTCATAGAGACAAGCCAGAGATCAAGTGCATGGGCCCTATTGGTGGGAAACACCAACAGAACCAAAAGTATATTCATTCTTCTCTAACCTTAAGCATAGTGAGTAAGATAAAGTTGATGTGTGATAAGAGCAGGAGATGAGCATGAGTATAGCATTTAAAAACACTTGTCAGATCAGATTGCTCAACCTATGGAAGGATAGTCTATCTGTGTATATATCTTTTTTATGACTATTATCTTCTAAAGATCGGATGTGCAACATTTTAGCTCATATGGTTAAGACAGTGAGATCAAGAAAGTTGTACTAGGAGCAAAGATTAAAGGAATAGACATGTTGAATTAATCATGTTGGATTAATTGGAGTTGTAACTCATATATGTTTGTCTATTTATTTATGTGCATGCTAGAATCAAGTAGAAGCTTATAAAAGTGATAGTCACTTACCTTGAGATGTTACCTTAATTATTGAGGAGTGATGGTACAGTATCACCTTATGGAAACTTTCCTTTCTTAGTGGTTGTGCATCTTGTTCATGTACTTTTGTCTACTTGTTGCACTCCTTCACTATCTTGAATTCCCATGGTGTTCTTTGTCTTAAGGGGTTTTGGTGGAATTTTGCCCAACCTCTTCCATGGAGTGAGTGCTTTTGATTATATCTTGTTGTAGCACTCTTCTTCTTGTTCCATGGATCATCCCTCTATGATGAATGAGCTATGTATTCCTTGTGCATGTTGTTAAACTTCATGTATCTCTCTCTTTATCTCCACTGTGAGTTTATCTCAGGACTTCCCATTTTGATATTGAAAGTTTTTCCTACAGGGGTTAGTCCAACAAAATATGTCAATGTCTATACAAGCAGTTTTTAGTTCAATAACCAAACTAGACTCCATGTCTAATCAGATTAATGAAGGCTATAACCTAAGCACCATGCTTAATTTAAAAGCCAATAGAAGTATGTGCAGTACTTCCAAACTAACACTTACTAGGATAGACAAAGGTAGCATGAAGGCATTATAGAGATCTACTCCTATGGAGAGAATGATTGGTGTTTAACGAATTGAGCATGTCTTTAAAAGGTAGGGACAACCAAGATAGCAATATGGCAAAGGATGTTTTTATGTAAGTTACTCCCCCAAGCTTGAATTTTGCAAAAAATCAAGTTTGGATGAATTTAATTCAATGTTGCATGATGATTGGTTGGACATACCTTGTGCTTGTTTTCCCTTCGATCTTTTTGCTCCAATCCTGAAAAGGTTAGTGACAAGGATACCCGAAGGAATATTTTTACAATTATATTTCTATGCTCATTACACAAGGCATTATTGCAAACAAGTGGAAACTCATGTTATGATCTAGTAAGTGCTTATTTTAGGATGCTAAGCTTGTTCGTGGGAAACCATCAAATTACTATTATGTTGGTGAAGTGGTTTCCCCTCCAACACCAACCTATGTGTACCTATATCAAGATCAACTCAACGAGATCTGCAATATTTATTATAGACATATGCATCGACAACCGCCCTTTTAAAGTTTTTATAAATGGAAAGGAAGAGGTGGTTGGAGATCTCGAATGTGGTGAGATTGTAGAGACCAACTGATTGGGAAGATGTTTTATATGAGCATGGAGTTAATGAAGTGGTTATGGGATAGATTCCATGCTCATTGATGTCATCTTTGTCTCCAATCTGAATGTTTGGAATTTCACCTAGATTGGTCTCATCTAGGTTCTCTTCTATAGATGGATGAATCCCATCTTCAAAGTGAGTTAAAGGCTCAACATTTGGAATTGAGCCAATGTTGGAATCCATTGAGGCTGCTTCATTGTCTATCCATTCTACACATTCCAACCATTGTCGTAGCATCTCTTGGTCATCCTCGTGGTCTTCATGACTCCTATGCTCCGGTTGTCTTGGTGAATTTCTAGGATCATCATGAGACTGGGAAGGAAATGGATAGGATAAATCTACGAGGTCAAGGATGGGTTTAGAGATGGGTTCATGATTTGTGGACATAGTAGGGAAGTAGATAGAATTTTCTATATGGCTTAGCTCTCCTTCTATGGCATCACTTGACATGCCATCCTCGACTTCTTCGTAGTAGGAACTAGGACACTCTTTAAGAGAACCCTTCTTGCAAGAATTTGAATTATCTCCGCTTGAAGGTCTCTTATGAAACCAGAAGTCTAAACCATCAGCATCCGGAAGATCCAAGGTTGGAATTTCTTCTTTCCTTGGAGAATTTGGGGTATTGATGGTTTAGGATTGATAGCTAAATCTTGGGATTGGAATGGTTGTGATTTGGCTATCGAAGCCTCCTCTTCTTGTCCAGGAACTAATTCCTCTTCTTTCTCAGGGATTGGCTTATGAATGCTAGGGAAAGGAGTCTTTCCACTCATTGTATCAATCAAATTCCTTGCTTTACTAGTAGACATGCAAAGGAAAGATCCTCTAGAGGTTGTATTAAGGGATTCCTTATCTTTCCTACTAAGGCCCATAAAAAAGTGTTGCAGAAGAATAGGTTCTGGAATACGAAGATTTGGGCCAGTGAGAGTAAGGTCAATAAAGTGATCCCATGATTCGTCAAGAGATTCCTCTTCTAGTTGTCTAAAAGTAAGAATCTCATTCCGAAGATCAACCTCTTTGGTGATTGGAAAATATTTTCTAAGGAAATTATTGGATAGCACCTTCCAATCTCCTTGAACACTTCCTATGTTAAGTTTGTACCAATGTTTAGCTTTTCCCGTTAAGGAGTACGGAAAGAGCTTCCATTGAATGGTCTCATCGAACATGCCTTCTATGCGAAGGAGGTCACAGACTCGTCCAAACTCTTCTAGGTGTGTGTATGGGTTTTCCTCATCTTCTCCCGAGAATGGTTGTTTTTGAAGAAATTCTATGTATTTCGGGCTTATCTCAAAACTAGATGTGATGATAGGCTTTGATGATTCTGGTGGCATCACTTGTTGGGTATTTTATATGCACACAGATAAATCCGCAAGCGCACGGATACCGTTGTAGCTTTCACCCGGGAAGGGTTTTTAAATATCGAATCCACAGGGAGACAAGAAAATCAACTACGCTCTAACTTAACCAGAAAAGATAAGTGGGTGTAAATAAAGTATATGGTAAGAACAAGATAAGGTGAAAACAAGGTTAAAGGTAAGGTAGAATAATCTAATGTAGGGGCGATAATAGGAGAATAGAGAGGATAACTGGGGTTTCTCTACTTCTAATCTCAAGGAGATATATCTATATCTGGGAACTTACCATGTGGAAAGAGACACCATAGAGGATGCTTAACCATAGGTGTCCAGCCCTGCGAGTCCTACAAACAGGATGTGGGATACAAAGGTAACGACGGAACTGTCACTTTCCGCGCTACTACCACGGGTCCGGAATGTTAGGAGACATTCACAAGTAATCTAGGTATAAGAACCGCGCTTACACCTATGCTACTCCTCTAACCTATAGTGTCCTATAGATTAAAGTACTCAGAAGAGTTGCAAACCATAAATAGTAATTGCTCAATGAAATAAGAACTAGATTACCAGAGTGATCTTAGGAGCAAGCTTGATTAGGCCTTGATCATGTCGAAGTACAACCGGAGGAGGCACCGACAGGCCGACATCTCCTCTAATATCCCCTCACTCTCCATCTCTCTACTATCTAGATCTATTCTAGTTTAGAGAATAGAGGATATCCATTGGAGGGACACCTCTCATCTCCAAACCCTAGCTTTTGCTCTCTCTATGAATTATGATAATGGGGTCTACCCTCAGGGGGCCAGGGGCCTTGCTTATATAGCCTCCTCAAATGGACGTCGGCCGTCAGATCAAACCGACCTTAGGTGAAGGGTTTAGATTGATCCTCAGAGGCGGTGGAGCACGATCCACGAAGTTGAGCCTGATTGGCTGCTGGACTAGGGCGGGCGCCCTAGGGGTTAGGGCGGGCGCCCTGACTCCGGGCCCGATCCACCTCCCGTTCGTTCTCGTGTCTTCTGGTACCTTCTAGAGTATAGAAAATTGTGTGGTTGATAATTATCTCTATGTAAACATGACATGTGGGCCTTTCCTTGGTATTTCCTGATAACCCCCTGTAGAAACAGTCATTCACCAAAACTTGTGGAATTTCATTAGTAAACCCCCCCTATATCTAGATGGGAATTGCATATGGATCCTTTTTCATGTTTAGTTGACGGTTAAAATTGGTACTTAAGGACCGTTAACAGCCACCTAGTTCATCAGTTGATCGATCTGAGGCGACGCTTATTGGCGATGTGTCGAGTCCCCATAACCCTGCTAACCACTAGGATACCTAGAAAGATTCCGGTACCCCAGGCCTTTCTCACACCCGGTTTTAAGAACAAAACCAGATATACCCTATATGTGAGCCCAGGAAGTCAAATCCCACATATAGTCACAGAACAAGGTAATATCAAAAGACAATACTTAAGTATATAACATATATGGTCAAAGAAATAACCTTAAGAGAGCAAACAGCGGAAAAACACTCCGATCTTCAGGTGAAGACTCCACTCCACAGGGACCAACTAACTGGTTGATCACAAGCCTAACTGCTCAAGACTCTCGCTATCTGGTACCCATCCGGGATTTTTATCCAAAGATTGAAAAGGATAAACAAGCGTAAGTACTTTCGTACTCAGCAAGTATATATGGGGTTCATGAGGCTCAAAAAGTTGACACTGGTTTACTGTGATAAGCATTTTTAATTGATTCAAAACTTTACAATTGATGTGTCATAAGTTATGCTTAAGCCCCCAAATTAAATTGCATGATCAATTAAACAAATGAACAAGTAACATAATTCCATGATAAAGTGATTCATAAAGATAACCAACAAGTAACCAAAGAATTCTGTGAGTTTTCCGGGCCGCTCGTGTCCGTGAGCACGGCTAATATATCAGTTTTTAACACTCTGCAGAGGTTGTATACTTTACCCACAAGTCGTGATTTACCCTTTCGCCAGAGGGGATCAGCCTCTTGACCCACTTCCAAGGAAAGCCGGCAGGGTTCACTATGAAGTCTTTCAAAGGTGCTCGCTGACAAACAACAGACACTACGGATCCACGGGCAAGGGGTATATAGGAGCCCCGGGATGGTACACACACGCAGCGGTCCCCACTCCAGCCGCTCCGCAACCGCTCGGCAATGGCAACTTTCGCGAACTGCCACATGCGAGAGAGTTGCCCTCATACTGAACTAAAGCTAGAGCCATTATAGCCCTCGTGGTTGTACTGTATGTCCCAGCTTTTGCTGACAGATAGGGTCCTAAATCCATGTTGCTAAAAAGTCAAGTTTTACTTTATCATCTCATATAGTCGTTAGTCAAGATTAAAGATCATGCCTTGTTAAAGAGGAGCACTAGCAATAACTACCCATATGCAAAAGTAACCCATAGGATTTCAAGGATCAAGGTAACAAATCTAGGTAAGCCGTATGGCAACAAGATTAGACACATGTATATGATTTGATTTAAAACATCATGATTAGGACATCAAGGAAGATCCCATATAATACTTGCCTTAAAACAGATCCTTCTTCTAGTTCTAGTCTTCAAAGAACTCCAGGAAAACCAACTTCTTCTCCTTGATCTCCAACGCAAACTCACCGATTGGACAATAATTAACAAATCACCACACAAGCATTCTAATCATACAAATCATACAAACATAGCTAAAATAGAATGATACACTAATCAATTAAAAAGATTTTAAAAGAAAACTACGCAACTCTACGATCACACAGACGCGAAGATCACACTAAACGGAGCTACGATTAGAAAGATACAACTAACGGAAGATTTGCTTTTATAAAAGAGAACTACGAGTTTTATTAGTTTTATTATATAAAAGAGTGTATAGGGTATTTCAGAGAAACACCCAAGTTAGATTAAGTCAAAATTGTATTTGGATTTTCGAAAACGAAAGTTGAAACTATCATCATTTCATGTATAAAACAAGTTGTAAAGTGGTTAATCAAATTAGGATTTGAACTCATGAAAATACAGAGCTATTAACATGGTATTAAAGATCACTAAAGAAAAGTTTACGCCGATACGAAGCCAACGCAACTTGAACGGATCGAAACGGATTTGAAACGGAGAAGATATGATTTAAACAAGTTTTTCTATACAAAATTAATTCACTAAAAAGGATTAATCTAAACTTTATTTTCAAAAGACTTTAACATAGATGAAAACTGTACCATTAGATAGATCATGAAATTACGGAGCTAACACAACTCGTTTGGGTTAAAACGGAGTTAAAACGGAGAAATTATAAGCATTTGAAAGTGGGTGGCAGATCTGTAAATAGAGGGAAAGCGTATTTTGATTAAACAGAGGAGGTTTACGTTTTCAGAACAAGAAAGCGCAAAGAAGGAAGGCGCCAAGGGATCTGCGGTGCTGTGGTGCGGGGTTGACGTGGCGCCACGCTATTGGGCGGGTCCACGGGAGCAGTGTGGACGGCTTGCGGGGCTCTAGTCCACGGGTCCACCATGGACCGGTGGGCGTACCCCTTCGGGGTTCTAATCCCGGCCGTCCACGCTGGTTTGGACGGCGCAGGGAGTGGCACAAGCGTGGGGGCGCCAGAACGGCGGCGCTCCGTGGCTGAGTGCCATGGCGTCGGCGTGTGCTCATCGGTGAGTTGCCGAAACGGCGATGCCGACCTTCGCTGGCCGAGGGGAGAGCACCGGGGAGAAGAGGGGGCGACGGCGAGCGCGTCTGGAAGGACGGCAGGCGGCACAGCGGCTGGGGGCAGCACTGCCGCGATGGCGCGCCATGGAAGGTGTGGGCCGAGCTCGCGGCGAGCGTCGGGGTGGCGCTCCCGACCTTGGATGGCCAAGGCGAGGCCACCAGGGCGTAGCGGGGCTTATGGCGAGGCCGACCACGACCTCGGTGGCGACCGGGCAGGGGCGAGGCAGCTGGGCACGGTGGAACGCCATGGTAGGCGGTGCGAGCTCTCTGAGCAGCGCGGCGGAGGCGCTACGCAGGCCTAACGGCGAGGACGAGGGGACCGGGAGGGAGAGGATGAGACGGCGGGCACAACCGTGCCCTTGGCATGGCCGAAGGAGCTCACCCGAGCGTGGACGACGGCGGCGGGATCCGGAGATGGCCGCGGCTCGCGACGACGGCGCTCAGAGGCTCTGCAGCGGTGGCTAGGGCTCGAGGATGGGGCGGAGGAGGTGCGGCATCGGCTATTTATAGCCTGGGGCAGAGCGAAAGAAAGGAAGGGAGGGATCGGGTGGAGGATTCGACCGTGGCGAAGATGGAAGGCGGCGGCGTCGATTTCCATCCGGAGGAAGGGGATGACGGCGTGGCTGACGTGTGGGGTCGACCCGTCAGCGAGCAGAGAGGTGGGGACGGGCTGTCAGCGCGGGGGGGGAGGGGAAAGAGCTGGGTCGTCCGCGCCTAGGCAGGGAGCGGCCAGTGGGCCGAGGGGTGAGTGGGCCTGCGGATTGAGAAGAGGGGGAAGGGGGCCGGCCTGCTGTGCTTTCGGGATGGGCCTGTGAGGGAGGGAGGGCTGGCGCAGGCCGAGGGGAAGGGAGAGGGGGTAACGGGCCTGCGGCCGGTTGGGCCTGAGAGAGAGTGGGACAGGCCGGGGGGGAAAAGAGACTTGGGCCTCTCGGGCCAGAAAAAGAAGGGGAAAAGTTTTGTCTTTTCTTTTTATTTTTCTTTTATTTGAAAGCCAAATTGCAAAGCACAAAATGAATTCAAATTTGAATTTTGAAACTCAGCCACTCAAACAAAACCCAAAATGCATGGCATGAATGCTCAAACATGTTTATACCAAAAGATAATTTTTAATTCCATAAAAAGTTTTATTTTCCTATGTTTTCATGAGCACCAACAATCACAATTAAATAAATTTAAACCTATTTTCAATAAAGGGAATTTTAGGGTGTTACAGCCTTCTTGGATACTCGGCGTGTAACGGTGGGGAGCGTGGTGGTGCCCCGGGGAGCCTCACCGGATGTCGCACCTCCAGAGAATGGCGGTGCGTTGAAATCTGGAGCCGATTTTGCGCCATATAGGGCATACTACGCAACCGATGCATTGATACCGGGGTTCGACATCGGTCGCTATGGCCTGCTCTACATGTCGCCTCTCGACCAGTAGGTGCACCGCCAACTCCGTGAGACCTAAAAAACGGGCCCTCCAGAGCTTTCCTCATTGAAGCGCGATATCCGTCCCTCGGCATAGAGAACGCCTGGTGCTTCCCCTGCAAGTCGAGGGCTTCTGCTACGGCATTCAACAGGCAATCGTCGAGCAATTCGCTGTGGCTCGCAAACGTGGAGGACATAGCCTTTTGGATGGCCTCCTGCATGAGGTTGTGCTGGAGCCCAACCCTCGGATCCTCGTCCCCGTACACGAGTATGTACGGGAAAGGTCTTGTCTGCCTCGCACCGTCCCGGGTCTTACTGAAGGACAATAGGCATTTGCTCTTGAAGTCATCCAGTGCCTTCTGGAGTGACAACTTCTGCTCGTCGTTGAGCACTTCCTCGGTCATGTTGTACACGTGATTGTTGTCCATGGTCGACGATTGTGGTCCCATTGGGTGTGCCAAAATGTGTTGATGCCAAAAATGGGGGTTCTGGCGTCAGCACCGCGCAAGACCTGCAGAGACCGTGCAGCAGCAGAGCTTGATCTCCTAAACCTTTTAAGCAGCTCAAGCTACTTTGGGGATTGATCTCAGGTGTGTCAGTCAATTTGACCTGCAATTAACAATGAGGTGAAATATCAAATTATGGAACCTGTCGGTTGTTCCCAGACAGTTCCATGGATGTGCGACTCTTACGTAGCCTATGAATGAAGGATATTAACTAAAGAGTCAACTCCAAACAGTATGAAACATGATAACAGGATATAAACGGCTATCACAGGATGTCATGTGTAGACATCAGTAAAGTAAGGATGTAATACATGTGACATTTATCGATCCGAACCATTAAACCTACCGAACATACAGAATAAAGATTAACCATCAACAGAGGTGTGTTCTCATGCAGCCATGATGATAATTAATCCGATAACCTAACTCATTTACTAGCATTGGGGTATTTTCATGCAGCCATAAAAGTAAACAAGCTAAGCTACGTCCAGTACATTTAATAGATCTAACAGATTAAGACAACAAAGTACATGTATCGTATAATTGAAGCGCAACCAAATCGGCTATATTAGCTGATGTGGGATCCATGAAGCTTGAACAAGATCCATAGGTTCAGTCCCGGACGAATCTAAGATTGGACGGATGTAACCCAACACACACGGCAGTGGAGTCCGGTAGATGCAGCCATACCATGTATGTTGAACCAAATCCAACCATTTTCAAACCAATCTAATGACCAAACGTATGTCTCGAACCCGCAACATGTAACAGTCATGACCAACAGATTAGCGGATAGAATCTTAGATCTACTGCCTCGATACATATAAGAGTGAAAGTATTAAAGACGATAGATCCCGATAGAAATAACACGCAGGTCAATCCGTTTGTTGAGATTGGGCAAGATATTGTTGCAGTAGATTAAACAATGCATAACAGACTATATCGATAACTTAATGAATCTATTAGATTGTCAATCTAATAGAGCCGATAACTAGCTTGAAGCCATGAGTCATGTGAGATTAAAGCAATGCAGCCCCATGAACATAGATTCAAACTGATAACTAGCTCAGATCGAGCTTGTACGAGTTACATAATACAGCCGTACAAACAAGACATGAACCGAGGCTAAACTTACAAGCAAACAGGAGGTCGATCTGGTCGATGCATCCCGGTCCGTCGAAGGTTCACCGAAATCTACTCTACTCCTACTCCTAGGGTTGGCCGATGGCCGGAAAACTAAGTAAGTTGTGTATTTGATTGATTGACTTCCCTCTACAACTCTTCCGACATCGCTATTTATAGACCATAGCGCTAACCCTAATCCAACCCGGCCGCTGGCCGAAATAAGGAAACTCAGGTGACTTGGACCCCAATCCTTGGCAGAGCCCATCGTGCGTATCTCACATCAGTCGATACGCATGATTCTCTTCGAGTCGATTTCTTTGCCCAGCCTTCTGGGTTCATCTATATGGCATACTCTCTTTATCACCATGACCCACCTGTATCTATTTGGTCATGCCAAAATACGGTGTTAACGACCATTATGGGGCGTGCTCAAGTCACCGACGCGTCGCCTTGCGGGGCTTGCCGAACGCTGCGCGTTGTGTTGGAACGTTCGTGCGACCTCACAAACGGCTGGTTGGCCGAAAACAAGTCATTACCTACTTTTATTAAAGTATTTTTCAAGAAAAATATTTATATAATTTTGACATATCTCAACAACTTAAAAAGTATTGATAATTTATATTCTCGATGTTTGACATAAAACTTATCCAAAATGACATCTAAATATGATACGGATAAAGTATGTTCAATGAACTCGCGAGCTATTAGAATGTTTACAAATTTTTGAAATGCTAGAATAATATGGTCTTGCTCTTTGGTTCACATGAGATATTCTTGCCTTCCTCCATGGTTTTACACGTCTAGAGCAAATAATAACGATTTAAAGATAAGACACGGTTAGAGGTTTAAGACTTACTTATAGTATTTTGAATCATATTTATTAATTAATCCGTGTTGGCAAAAAATAATTTAGACTACTTGTCCAATAAAAAATCCAAAGGCAAATTTCACTGCAAAGAAAAATCTAAAAACATAGTTTGTAGCCTCACATGATCATTAATTTCCTGCGCTAACCTGTGCGCTAGTTATTCCGGCTATAGCAGCGGGATTAAGATTTACTAATGACATCAGACATCAGACATGAGACGAAGATTCAAAAAATTGTTCCGGAAAAGGAAAGTAAACAGAATATAATACATGGGATTCAAAAATTTGGGGAAGAGACCAACCAAACCTCCGCCGTTTCCCATCAGCTTCTTCTCCCCCTTCCCACACCACCTCTCTCCCAAATCAGCCCGTGGCCCAAATTCACTCGGGCTTTACCTATCCGAATCCTTTTCTATCGCCTCCTCGAATTCTGCTGCTTCGATTTGATCCTTCAATCGGCGCTCTTCTTTTGCTTAGTTTTTCCTCCTATTATCTTGACCCGACCAGAAACTCGAGTTTCTTGGCTCCTGATTCAAACTACTCTAATCCCGCGAGACAGGCTGCAAAGATTGAATTTCGAGTTCTTTGCGAGTGGTTTAGTGGATAAATCGGGCAAACCATAGGGGAATTCTTGCCCTAAGCTGGTGGAAAGTTTAGTTTAGTTATGGAGGAGGAGAAGCAGCAGGTGGAGCCGCCGGCGCTGGTGCCGGAAGCGGGAGCTGAGCCAAGGGCGCCACCACAGCGGCAACAGCAGCCGAAGCCGGCGGTCCAGGTGCAGCCTTCTATGCCGGTGCTCAGGTCATGGCCAATGGAAATCACGCTTTCTATGTGAGCAAACTGTTTCGTTTGAGAATTTGAATTGTACTCTACGATCTTTTGATTTTTGGGTATCCAGAATTCAGGCCGGTGTATATTTTGTTTGTATTTATCCTTTTGAAAAGTTTTAGATGCTCGTAGACAGCAGTTAGTCATTCCTGGTCAGGGATTATTATTCTTTGGGTGGAGGGGGGTTGGGAAGGGTGGTGGTGACGGTGTTGGACATGATGTATGAGGAGGCAGTAAGTTGTGTTAGGGCTTCCCCAACGCTCCTCGTTGGCGTGCTGCCCCAGCCTCCAACTGTACACCAAAATCCCATGTCATACAGTCCAGCTGCCTTGCAGATGGGCATAGTATCCTGCAGAGGAACTATTAGCCTCAACTGACAAAAGAACGAAATTACCATCGAAGAGCGCATAGTGAAGGGAAAGTAGTAGTCTGAGAGGTAAGAGAGTGAAGAAAGGCTGAAAAGCACTATGACATGCATGTGCCTTTTTCCTGCAAGGCTGCCCCAAGAACTGAACAAGGACGGATAGGTGGTGGTCTTGTTTTTTTCCCTGTGCAGACGTGGAGCTTGCTTTATTCTGAGGCTAACACGGCTGTATGCCTCCGTTGCGCGTGCCCTTAAGATGTGTTCTGAGTTCTGACAGAAGGCACTCCACTTCTTTGCACTGCTGATGTAATGGACTAGTAAAGTTTGACTATTTTTCTCCTGGTGACATTATTAACCAGTTTGAATTTGGATTGGTATAAATGTTACATACTGTGGTCTTCTTAGACATGTAGGCTTATATTAACTTTTTATTTGATTCCATTCATGTCGGGTTAACTCTGAGGTGTCTTTTTTGGAGAACAGATGTTTTGGTGATTAGAGTTTTCTTTATAGTTTTTTGGTTTTCTTGTATGCCTCGGAGCACAGATCGAAACAATGTGTGCCAAAATAATCACATGATATGGCCATCTCCATTCTGTTTTGCTTTTATGGGAATGTCCCTTATGCGATATGTTAGTAGTTATTATCATTTCAGTGTCCGTGTGTGAGTATTCTTCCATTTGTACTTGGAGAAATAATGCAAGTACTGCACTCGTATGCAAAGTGCAAAAAAAAAAAAAATTCTCTTGCTTATCATTTTTTTTTTGTTTCAGGAAGCCTGTGGCTGAAATGAAGAGTGGCACCCCAGCCAAGAAAAAGAAGCACTGTAATTGCAAGAACTCACAATGCTTAAAGCTGTGAGTACATGAATTTTTGTTTCAATCATGCATATCATTTATTAAAACATTGAATGTAGTTGAGTGACATATGCAAATGCATACTTCTAAATTACATTTTCTTGGAAATAGGAACAGCATTGCATTGTTATGTTAGTGATTAACTGAATTTTGAATACATACTTCTGAGTTATTTCTTAATGAGAAGTTCTATATTTTAATTTGTCAACTAGAGTTGAATGGGTTGATCTCTTCACAAAACATAGAAAAGGATGATTAATTCTATTACATCAAGAGTTTCGTCTATTATCCTTCTCCTCACCAGTAGAAAAATGCATTAAAAAACATGATTACATCAGGTGAGCTATTCGTTTTGTCTAAAGTGATGTTTATATATAAGGGCGTACCCAGTGTCGTAGGCTCCCGCACTGCTGGGTCTGGGGAAGGGAAATAGCCCGCAGCCTTTCCCGCACAAATGTGCAGAGGCTGGGGCTCGAACCCTGGACCTCTTGATCACCATAAAGTGATGTTTATATATGTTGGACAAATATAGAAAAGGGAGATATAATACTCAACTCTCAGTTTGAAGAAGATTAGATATTGTTGCTGAGCCATTTTAAAGCAAAGTTTGCAGTTTAGCTTTTGTCTATTTATCTATTTTTTATTTTTTTCTCATTGGATTGTTTTGTTCTCAAATTCTGGTAATATTCGAATTTGGTATGTTCAACTTTTGTACTTTATCCAAATTAATAAATACCAACATATAAACAATGTGGTATTGTGAGTATCATGTGAATAGAAGGTACAGCGACTAACTTGACATATATTTCTTAGGTACTGTGAGTGCTTTGCAGCAGGTGATTACTGCGATGGTTGCAATTGTAAACAATGTGGAAACACTGTTGAGAATGAAAAGGGTAGGCAGGATGCTATTAACACCACAAAGCTACGAAATCCGAACGCCTTTCAACCTAAGATTGAAAATGGTCCAATTCCTCCCAGTGTTAGGAAGGTACATCCATCGCTGATGGAATGGTTTGGCTGTATTATTATTTTTGTATCATAACAGTAGTTATTTTCTTAGACAAAAGTAGATGCCCTTCAAAAAATATATATATATAAGTTGGTAAATAGTTGTTTGAATCTGTATGGACCATGGAGTCATCATGCTTGTTCCATAATTTTGCTTGCATTTTTCTCAATTGTCCAACTTGTCCATATAGAAACCATACATTTAAAATTAGCTGTCCTAGAACAAGAACACTTCATACTGATGCACTGGTGTCACCTTGCTGCTAGTTTTATCAGGTCTCTTTGCACAGTTCATTCATATTTGTACTTGTAGCCTAACAGTCCTTTTTGTCATTCCCCATGCTAAAGTTCATGTAGGTGGAACAACATGGCAGCATCGTAAGATACGCTAGGTGGCTAGTAACTTCTGTTTACTTTACCATATATGTTATGTGTTAGAGTATGTCATGGATCTATTGGGCCTGGTCGGGCCGTATGGCCCGTTAGTGTTAGGGTTAATTAGAGATAAGGGTCTCTTGCTTAAGGGTCAAGTAAACTGTAGAGAATTAGGGAAACACCTCACACCCTATTAGGGGGGGGGTGACCTGTTATATATATATAGCCAAGTGGCTTGATGTACAAGTATAGTAGACAATACGGTACAATACAAGTTAGCTATACATATCTCTAATACCCTCCCGCAGTAGAAGCGGGAGGATCCCGGACGCAAAGACTGGACCTAAAATCAGTAAATAACTGTACAAGCAAGCCTTTGGTCATGATGTCCGCGAACTAATGGGAGGATGGAACATGGAGCACCCGAACCTGTCCCAAAGACACCTTGTCGCGGACAAACTGGATATCAATCTCGATGTGCTTCGTGTGGCGATGATGAACCGGGTTAGCCGTCATGTACATAGCACTGACGTTGTCGCAGTAGACAATGGTCGCCGAAGACAAGGGTGCATGGAGCTCCTGAAGAAGTTGATGGTGCCAGCAAGTCTCAGCTATAACATGTGCAACCACACGATATATAATGAGAGCAGATGTAATAATCTAATCAAGCAAGAATTAAGAAGGAAATCCCTTCCCTCTTGCCTGGCCGTGGGCAAACGCCCCCGGCTGGCCTTCTCTCGCCCGTAGCCACCGTCGCTCCCCTCAGACCTCCTCCCTCACCCTAGCCCTCGTTCCTCACGCCCTAACCAGTGAGCTATCATACATAACACTATGTGCTGCCATTAGTTAAAATCATATGTATTATCCTTAATTTTTCTTCTGAACTGCATTCCCTTCATTATTTTGGTTTTGTTGCACTATTGAAGTCATCCTTTTTATGTTTTATTTACTTCTATGGATCCAGTTGAAATATTTCTTTATACGTTTCATTTGTTGTTTAGCTAACCTTAGCCATTTGTGATAGACAATAGCCTAGCAGGCTTGGATTCCTTGAATTGAGTTTACAGAAGAGATTACAAATAAATAGAGGAGGGTAGTCCAAAGGGCTAGCCGAGTCCCAAGGGGACAACAGGGTGTGAACCCGTCCCAAGGGGCCAGCAGGGTGTGAACCCGGCACAGCTAGCTAGGAGATTACACAAGTAACTAGGGGATTACAGTAAATAGCAATTAAATCTAACACCCCCCGCAGTCATATCGTGGTGGAGCGAACGTTCAGACTGTTCAGACTGGAGCGCAAATCCATGAAGACAGAGGAAGGGAGCCCCTTGGTGAAGACATCCGCGAACTGTGACGTGGTGGGCACATGAACCCGGACTGCACCCATGGCGACACGTTCACGGACGAAGTGAAGGTCGATTTCCACGTGCTTGGTGCGCTGATGTTGAACGGGGTTTTTGAGAGGTAGCAGGCGCTGACATTGTCGCAGTAGATGAAGCATGCGGAATCCAGGGGATGGTGAAGTTCCTGGAGCAGTTGCCGTAGCCAAGTGGCTTCAGCGACACCGTTGGCAACAACCCGGTACTCTGCCTCGATGCTGGACACAGTGGGCTGCCGCTTGGATGACCAGGAGACCAGGCTGCCTCCGAGGAAGACTGCGTAGCCAGAGGTGGAGCGGCGGGTGTCTGGGCAGCCGGCCCAATCAGCGTCGGTGTAGACACGGAGCTGTGTTGGGGCTGTTCGGGGAATGACCAGACCATGGCTGAGGGTGCCCTGAAGATAGCGAAGGATCCGCTTGGCAGCGACAAGGTGAGTTTCTCGCGGATCATGCATATGAAGGCACACTTGTTGGACAGCATAGACAATGTCGGGCCTAGTGAAGGTGAGGTACTGGAGGGCACTCACAAGGCTGCGATAAGCAGTGGGATCAACAACAGACGCGCCGGCATCAGCTGGTACCTTTGCACAAGTGTCAACTGGAGTGGAGCAAGGCTTGCAGTCACTCTTGCCATGGCGAGCAAGTATGTCCAGAGTATACTGACGCTATGAAAGGATAACAGAATCCCTGTGGCGCTGAATTGCAATGCCAAGAAAGTGATGCAGGGGTCCAAGATCCTTCATGGCGAACTCCTTTTTCAGAGCAGCAATGACACAGTGAAGGAGTTGTTGAGATGAAGCCGTAAGGACAATGTCATCCGTGTATAAGAGCAAGTAGATTGTCTCGGTGCCACGGCTGAATATGAAGAGAGATGTGTCTGACTTGGCTTCAGTGAATCCCAGAGAGATCAGAAAGGAGGCAAAGCGGCTGTACCAGGCCCGCGGGGCTTGCTTCAAGCCCTATAGGGATTTGTTGAGTCTACATACATGATCTGGAAGTGCGGGATCAGCGAACCCAGTAGGCTGAGAGCAGTAAACTGTTTCTGAAAGAGTCCCGTGGAGGAAAGCGTTCTTCACATCAAGTTGGTGAATCGACCAATCCCTGGAGTGTGCCACCGTGATGACTGTCCGAACAGTGGCTGACTTGACAATCGGGCTGAAAGTTTCATCATAATCAACACCGGGCCGTTGAGTGAATCCCCGAAGTACCCAAAGAGCCTTGTATCTCTCCAATGAGCCATCAGCATAGAACTTGTGTTTGAAAATCCATTTTCCAGTAACAACATTTGCCTTGGCGGGGCAAGGAACGAGGTCCCAAGTGTGGTTGCCCTGAAGAGCCGCATATTCAGCTTCCATGTCCTGGCGCCAATGAGGATCAACAAGGGGATCTCGACAGGACTGCGGTAGAGAAGACAATGCCTCGGTATGCAAGGCGAGACGAGGCTGCCCGTAGCCTGTTTTTCCACGGGTTGCCATGCCGTGGGAGTTGGCGACCGGCGGAATGCAAACAACACCAGCAGGAACCGGAGGATCGCTCTTGACATAGCGAGGTGGAGAGGGGACCATGCTGGAACGTCGAGGAAGGGCTCTTGCCGGGCGCTCGGTTGGCGGGGCAGGAGCAGGAGCACGCCTGCTGTAGACATGAATAATAGCCGGCTTCTGAGGTGCAATCACCGGGGGCGCCTGTACATGGGGTGCCTGTACAGAGGACTCCGGGGACCCCCTGGACACATCCGGTGTAGCCGGGGTGGAGGGCGCTGGCAGCACCGGAGTCTTGGACACCGGCATGCCTGCGCGTGCCAGAGATGGTGCCAGAGACACCGACTGGGAGGGGGCAGCAGCGCCGGGTGTACCTGCAGGAAGAGGAGACACTGGAATAGTGTCGTCGTCAGTTAGAAAATCAAGTTCCTGCGGAGGAGGGGATGGCCGGCTGAGGGAAAAAGGAAACGTAGTTTCGTCGAAGACAACGTGGAGGGAAATAATGACGCGGTTGGTGTTGAGGTCGAGACACCGATAGCCGTTGTGATCCGGTGAATAACCAAGGAAAGCACAAAGGGTGGAGCTGGGGGCAAGCTTGTGATGAGTGGTGGCAGAAAGGTTGGGGTAGCATGTGCACCCGAAAGCACGAAGATCATGATAGGAGGGGAGTGTTAGTAAAGTAGGACTCATGATTGTTTCTGCTAGGGCCTTACTGCCTCTAGTCTTTGTATCCCTTTATATAGAACAGGAGCTCAACAGAGCTATCGTTGGATACAGGTTGGCTCCAAGAGCTTTTTCCTAGTGTAGTACAAGTAAAGCTAGTCTAAAGCAAAAGCAAACTGCAAACTGCTACAAATGTCCAAAAACTGAAAAGGACTGGGAAAAAACTAACAACTAAAGTGTAACAAACTAAAGTACACAAGAAGCCAAGGCTTATCTATCAATTCTCCCCCTAAGCCTTGCTTCAGCCACTCTTGGTGATCTTCGTGAGCCCGATCTTGCTTCTCATGGTCTCAAACTTGGTTCTTCCAAGTGACTTGGTGAGGATATCGGCAAGTTGCTCATTTGTGCCGATGTGATCGGCCTTGATGCTTCCTTCTTCCACGCAGTCTCTGATGAAGTGGAACTTGGTCCTTATGTGCTTACTCCTGTCATGGAACACTGGGTTCTTGGCAAGTGCAAGTGCCGACTTGTTGTCCACCTTCAACTCCACAGTTTCCACCTTCCTTCCTAGCAGATCGGCAAGCAGCCTTGATAGCCATAGCGCCTGAGTTGCTGCTGTAGTCATGGCCACGTACTCAGCCTCACAGCTAGAGAGTGCCACTACCTTCTGCTTGACCGATTGTCAGCTGACCAAGCTGCTGCCTAGGAAGAAAAGACAGCCAGTTGTGCTCTTGCTGGAATCAATGTCTCCAGTCAGGTCTTAGTCACAATAGCCCAAAAACCTTGCCGATGAGGGACTTGCCGATGAGGGTCTTGCTTTGGTGAAGTGGAGGCCATAGTCAAGGGTACCAGCCACGTACCTGAGAATTCTTTTGACTGCCATTTGATGTTCAGTGGTCGGTCTCTCCAAGAACCTGCTCACAAATCCCACTGAAAAAGCCAGGTCTGGTCTAGTGTGGACCAAGTACCTCAAGCTTCCAACTAATCTCCTGAATTGTGTTGGATCCACTTCTTCTGCTGTGCTCTCCTTGCTCAGCCTCAACCTTTCCTCCATCGGTGTGGCAGCAGGGTTGCAATCGGCCATGCTCCCCAACTCCACAATTCTCTTGGCATAGTGGCTCTGCCTCAGAGTGATCCCACTACTCCCTTGCTGCACTTCTACTCCAAGATAGAAGCTGAGTAACCCAAGGTCACTCATTTCGAAGATGGACTGCATCTCCATCTTGAAAGCCTTCACTTCCTCTTTCTTGACTCCAGTGATGATCAAGTCATCCACATAGACTCCGACCAGTAGAACAGAGTCATCTGAGCCTCTTCTGTAGATGGCAGCTTCATGCTTGCTCTGAACAAACCCCATCTTCTTTAAGGTTGAGTTCAGCTTTGCATTCCATGCCCTGGGTGCCTGCCTCAGCCCATACAGTGCCTTGTGGAGCCGATAGACCTTGTCTTCTTCTCCTTGGACAACAAACCCAGGTGGCTGCCGCACATAGACCTCTTCCCTGAGATCTCCATTGAGGAATGCCGATTTGACATCCATGTGATGGACCCTCCATCCTTCTTGAGCAGCCAAGGCCAGCAACAGCCTGACTGACTCCATCCTTGCCACAGGGGCAAAAGCATCCTCATAGTCGATCCCTTCTTGCTGCACAAACCCCTGAGCCACAAGCCTTGCCTTGTGCTTGATCACATCTCCATCGGCACTCTTCTTCAGCTTGAACACCCACTTCAGGGTGATCGGCCGATGATCGGCTCGAGGTGGCACCAGCTCCCAGGTGCCGTTGCGCTCAATAGCGCCCAGCTCTTCCTTCATCGCAGCTTGCCAAGCGGGATCATTGGCAGCTTCATCGTAGGTAGTCGGCTCGCCCGAGCAGGAGAGGTTCAACTCGGCGAACAGCCTCTGAGCCAGCGGCGGAGTGGCCTCATCCCCGATGAGGTCAGTGATACGTCGGTAGCGCGGTGGCTCGCTGCTGTGGTAGGCGTCCACCCTTTCTTCATCGTCCTCCGGGGGAGTCACGTACTCGACCCGAGGACTGGATCCACTCATTGCCGATGGCGTCGCTGCCGATGTAGCCGCTGCCGATGGAGCGGTTGTCGATGGAGCGATTGTCGATGGAGCCGTTGCCGATGGTGCCGCTGCCGATGGCGCGGCTGCCGATGGAGCCGCTGCCGATGGAGGAGTTGCCGATGGCGCGGTACCTTGTGACGACTCCGGTGTAGTGAAGCGCGGTGCCGATGGCGATGGTGATGCCGATCCAGGCACCACCTCTTCCCAGGGGTACTCGACGGTGAAGTCGCTGCTCCCTTCTGCCGATGTGCTTGCCGATGCCGATGTCCAGTCCCAGCCGCGGCCCTCGTCGAACACGACGTCGCGGCTGATTCGCACGCGCTGGGACACTGGATCGTAGACCTTGTATGCCTTCGCGCCCTCCGCATAGCCGATGAACACGCCGGCCTCGTCGCGGTCATCCGACTTGCGGAGCTGAGTCAGGCGCCTGGTGTAGGCGACGCAGCCAAACACCTTGAGGTGGCCCAGCGTCGGCGATCGGCCATGCCATGCCTCGTAGGGTGTGATGCCCTCCAGTGCACGCGTCGGGGCACGGTTCAAGAGGTGCACCGTCGTCATCACTGCCTCCCCCCAAAATCTTGCCGGTAGGCCGCGCTGCTTGAGCAGAGCTCGCGCCATGGCCACCACCGTCTGATTCCTGCGCTCAACAACTCCGTTCTGCTGAGGGGAGTGAGGGGCACTGAAGTGCCTTTTGATACCTTGATCGGCACAGTAGCGGCTGAACTCGGCGACGGTGAACTCGCCGCCGTTATCGGTACGCAGAACCTTGAGCTGGCAGCCACTCTCCACCTTTGCCGCAGCCTTGATGCGCTTGATTGCCTCCCCAGCAGCATCCTTGGTCGGCAGTAGTGCCGCCCACATGAATCGGGTGGCGTCGTCCACCAGTAGGAGGATGTATCGGTTGCCTGCCGATGTCGGTGGTGTCACAGGCCCGCAGAGGTTGCCGTGCACCAACTCCAGGTGCTCCTGGGCACGGTATGCCGATGCCGATGGGAAAGATCGCCGCTTCTGCTTTGTGGTGACGCAGACGTCGTAGACCTGCTCTGCGTGGTCGATCTTGGGGATCCCACGGGCCATTTCTCCTCTGCTCAGGCGTCGTAGTGCATCAAAGTGCAGATGGCCGAGCCTCTCGTGCCACTGCCACGCCTTGTCGTCCTTGCGCATGGCGAGACAGCAAGGCTGCATAGCTTCCAAGTGAAGGATGTAGAGGCGGTTAGGTTGCCGATGTACCTTGGCAAGCAGGCGGCGACTGCGATCCCAGATGCGCAGCACGCCATCGGTAATCTCCACCTTGGAACCGCCTTCGTCCAACTGCCCGAGGCTCATGATCGAGTTCTTGAGGGCAGGGATGAAGTACACGCCTTGCAACATCCGTTGCTCGCCGGTCTTGGCTTGGAACACGATGGTGCCGATGCCGCGGATGTCCACCTTGGACGCATCCCCGAAACGTACAGTACCGCGGACATCGGTATTCAGATCGGCAAAGAGCTCTCGGCGCCCCGTCATGTGGTGCGTTGCTCCGCTGTCGAGGTACCAGCCTCCCATCTTCTCTTCTTCATCGGTATCGGTACCGAGGAAAGCTCGAGCCCTTGACTCCTCCAGAGCGACTTCTTGCGCAGCCAGAGAGGCTGCCGATGGAGCGGTTGCCGATGCTGATGCACCCTTGTCCAACTCGACGAACGCGTGCGCCATGAACAACCCGCCGTCTTCTTCGCACTCGGCGTACTGGGCACGCCCAGCGTATCCACCAGCACCGCCACCGCGGCCTCCAGCACCTCCGCCGCGGCCTCCACCTCGGTCACCTCCTCGGCCGCCACGATTACCTCCACCGCCGCGGCCTCCGCCGCGCTCTCGTCGTGGCAATCGGCAATCGCGCGCCCAGTGGCCCTCCAAGCCACAGTTGAGGTAGGTGTTCGGCCCACAGTTGTCACCCGGACCGCGAACACCGCCGCCATCTCCGCGGCCAGTGCCGCGCCCTCGGCCACGGCCCCGATGATTCCTTCCTCCGCGATCTCGCTGCTGCCTGGGAGCCAATCCATCGGTATCGGCAGAGCCATCGGCATCGGCAGCGCCCTTCGTTTCCTTCCTGCAGCGCTCTCTCCACTGCTCCTCAGTGTACATCAGCTTCCCTCCAACGGCCATCGGCCCGATCGGTGCTTGCGCCTCGAGGTCATCCACCGCCTTGAGCCTCCCGGTCACCTCCTCGAGCGTGAGCGCCTCAAAGTCGAGGAATTGCTCGATGGCGACGACGATCTGCGCGTACTTCGCCGGTACCGATCGAAGGTACTTCTCCACTACGCGCTCCTCGGTGATCTCCCGATCGCCGTGTATGACGAGTTGCTGATGCAGAGTCGACAGCCGGATGGCAAAGTCATTGACTTGCTCATCGGGCTGGATGCCGATGTTCTCCCAGTCTCGGCGAAGTTGCTGCAGCGTCGCCCGTCGGACCCTGTCCACGCCGATCCTTGCTGCAGCGATGGCGTCCCACGCCTCCTTTGCCGATGCCTTGTCCATGAGCGGGATGCCCATCTCCTTGGGCACAGCAGCCACGATCACCCGAGCGCCCGCCGATCGTCGCGGTACTGGACCGGACCTCCCTCGACGGCCTCCCACATGTCGCGCGCCTGCATCCGCAACTTCATGAGCTGCGACCACTCATGGTAGTTGGTCTTGTCCAGCATCGGCCACGCCGTGCTGCTGCCGGAGTCACGGTAGACCACCCTGTCCCGCAACTCATGGCGCTCGCCGCCGCGGCCTCGCCCGCGGTCGCGCGGGGACAGAGAGCGACGCCGATCCATCCGATCGCGCGGGCTCTCAGAGTGCCTGGCGTCCTTCTCCACCTGCTCCTCCTCCTCCTCCGCAGCGATCTCCGCTCGCAGCGCCTGCGCGGTCCTCGCCGCCTGCTCTGCTGCTGCTGCCGCCTACCTCGCCGCCTGTACGCTGCCGCCGCTGCTGCCTCTGCAGCCAGCAGACGCGTGGCCCGGGTGTTGGAGCCGCTCTGCGCCCCCTCACCGGTGACAGATGCACCATCCTTGATGGCCACGACCTTGGCCTTGCCGGCGGCCGCTGCAACGCGCTCTGCTGAGGAAGACATGGCTGGGGAAGTGGAGAGGTGGTGTTCTTGGCTCTCTAGCAACCAGAGCTCCGATACCAATTGTTAGTAAAGTAGGACTCAAGATTGTTTCTGCTAGGGCCTTACTGCCTCTAGTCTTTGTATCCCTTTATATAGAACAGGAGCTCAACAGAGCTATCGTTGGATACAGGTTGACTCCAAGAGCATCTTCCTAGTGTAGTACAAGTAAAGCTAGTCTAAAGCAAAAGCAAACTGCAAACTGCTACAAATGTCCAAAAACTGAAAAGGACTGGGAAAAAACTAACAACTAAAGTGTAACAAACTAAAGTACACAAGAAGCCAAGGCTTATCTATCAGGGAGGGTGCCATGGAGGGCGAAAAAAGGGGTGCTCATGTTTACAGTTTTGGTGGGAAGGCGATTGATGAGATAGGTGGCAGTGGCTAGAGCATCAGCCCAGTAAGAGGAGGGCATGGAAGCTTGGACGAGGAGAGTGCGTGTTACGTTATTGACGGTGCGGATCATGCGCTCGGCTTTCCCGTTTTGCTGGGAGGTATAGGGGCATGACATGCGAAGAGTGGTACCGAGAGCAAGAAAGAAAGCACGAGAGGCGGAGTTGTCAAACTCGCGACCGTTGTCACATTGGACTGATTTAATGGTGCAGCCGAATTGGGTAGACACATGAGCGAAGAAATTAAAAATCGTGGGGAATGTATCAGACTTAGCGCAAAGGGGAAAAGTCCAGAGGAAATGAGAGCAATCATCAAGAATAACTAAATAATATTTGAATCCAGAGACACTAACAACAGGAGATGTCCACAGGTCACAATGGATTAAATCAAAATTCTTGGTTACTCTAGATAGCGAAATAGAAAAAGGGAGACGAATATGACGCCCAAGCTGACAGGCGTGGCAGAGGGAGTCATCTGCAGGCTTGCTGCAGATGATGGAGGGGGACTGCACGAGGGACTGAAGAGTGGCCTGGCCAGGGTGACCAAGGCGCCTGTGCCAGGTAGTCTGTGAAGGAGTGGCGACAAGGGCGCAGGAGCTGGTGGTGGATGACGGGAGCTGAAGAGTGTAGAGAGGCCCCGTGCTGTTACATCGGAGGAGGGTGTTCCGGGTACGGAGATCCTTCACAGAAACACCAAGAGGGTCAAACTCGACAGAAATACAATTGTCAGTAGTGAATTTTCGAACCGAAAGGAGATTTCTGATAATGTCAGGAGCTACAAGGACATTGCCGAGGTGAAACGGTCCAGGAAGGACAGAACAGCCGGTGCCAATAACAGGAAGGGTGGCACCGTTGCCTACAACAATGGAGGAAGGAAAGGAAGAGAATTGTGTAGCGGTGACCATACCAGGGTTGGCGGTGATGTGGGAGGAGGCACCCGAGTTGATCACCCAATCCGAGGAATTCGGTGGTGGGGTGAGGGAGACGGTACTGAAGGCGCTGGCGAGACCTTTGGGCGTCCAGGGCGCCCAAGCAGGAGGTGCCTGAGTGGGCTGGGGGTAGTAGGACCCAGAATTCGGCGGTGGAGCGAAGTATGCCGGTGGCACGCCGGCCACCAGAGCCTGCTGTAGAGGTGCAGGTTGGACTGTGCGTGGTGGAGGGCCACAGGCGCCGCCGGCGGTGGACCCTGGCCACATGTGGATAGACCCGGTCCAGGGGTTCAGCAGCGAGGGCCACTGCGGTGTGGCTGGTGCAGTACCGCCCTGTGCACTGCTTTGGGAGCTGCCGGGGCCACGCCCGCCGCGGCGTCGTCGTCCGCGGTTGCCACTGGATTGCTGTCCAACAGCAGCATGATGTCCAGCAGTGGCCTGATGATGGCGTGGAGGCGCAGGCGCAGGAGAGGACGAAGTGGGCGGCCTGATGGAGGGTGCGACGACGAGAGCCGAAGGAGAGGCAAAGGGCGTCCCCATGTTGAGCTCGGCCAAACGGAGGTCAGCACAAACATCGGCGAAGGACGGGAAAGGCCGCTGGCAGGTGACGAGCTGGGACATGAACTGGAAACGTTCATTGAGTCCCCGCAAAACATTCAGCACTAGAGTTCGGTCCTGGATGGGCTCGCCGAGGTCGGCAAGGGCATCCGCCATGCTCTTCATCTTGCATCTTGCGGCAGTAGTCATCGATGGAGAGGGCACCTTGGCAGAGAGTGCGAAACTCGGCATCGAGGAGCATGGCGCGAGACTCGCAATTGTTGAGGAACTGCTGTTCAATCCCGAGCCATGCTGCCCGGGCGGTGAGGCCGTCCTGCTCGTGGATGACGTCCAGGAGGTCGGCGGAGATGGTGTTGAAGAGCCAAGAGAGGACGACGCAGTCCAAGCGCGACCACGCCGGATCGAAGGGGCGGGAGTCGTCGCGGAGGATGTGATCCTTCAAGGCGAAGCGGCCGAGGATGAGGAGGATGTAGCCGCGCCACTTGGAGTAGTTGGAGGATTGAAGATCAAGAACGATGGGGATTAGGTTCTTGATGTGCTGGATGACAGCAGCTTGAGTGTGGAGATGGGCGATGGCCGCTGCTTCAGAGGAAGCGGAGTGGACGTCGTCATCCTCAAGATCAGCGTCGTCGTCCGGATGCTCGATGCGGAGGCAATCCCGGAGGGCCGCGGCCTGCTGCTCCAGGGTATCTTCCTGCGCGCGCTCTTTGTCAAGAGCAGCAGCAGCAGCGCGGACACGCTCCTGGGCAGCGGTAGCAGACTTGAGAAGGGCAGCTTCTTCCTCGAGCTGCTGGCTGCGCTGTGTTGGTGGAGCGCAGAGAGGAGGCCTCATCCTCCAGGCGCTTGGCAGCAGAGAGGGCTTCGTCGCGGAGCTTGGCTGCAGTAGCCATGGCGGAGGAGCCGGAGGTGGCCATGGGCGCGTGCAGCAGCAGCAGAGGGCGCGCGCACAGCCTGGGGTGGGTGGAGTGGGAGCGGAAGCGGAAGGATCGATGTTTTAGTCTGATACCATGATAGACAGTAGCCAAGCAGGCTTGGATTCCTTGAATTGAGTTTACAGAAGAGATTACAAATAAATAGAGGAGGGTAGCCCAAAGGGCCAGCCGAGTCCCAAGGGGACAGCAGGGTGTGAACCCGGCACAGCTAGCTAGGAGATTACACAAGTAACTAGGGGATTACAGTAAATAGCAATTAATTCTGACAATTTGAACTGGCTATCAGGATGCTGGAGCACTACGTTCACTTCCAAAGCATAATAAAGGTTGTCACTGCAAGAAGTCAGGTTGTCTAAAGAAATACTGTGAATGTTTTCAAGCAAATATCCTTTGCTCCAAGAATTGTAAATGTATGGATTGCAAGAACTACGAAGGGAGTGAGGAGCTACGGAGTACAAGTCAAGGGGATAATTCATGTGATCGAAATAACATTCAACAAGCAGCTAATGTTGCTCTCAATGGTGCCATTGGATCTTCAGGGTATAGATTTTCTCCAGTACGTAGAAAAAGGCCTCCAGAAGATCCTCGCTATCAGAGATTAAATGTGGAAGGAAGTATGATGCAGACACAGTTTCAAGAGGTATTGATTTTGTCTTGGATGATTGTTTTGACCAGTCTGGTGCAGATTTACTTAATGTATTGAGTTTGTCTTAGTTTAGCTGTAACATCTCTGGACTGACGATTGTTTCTTATGTTCTAGGATAACAATGTGGATGTTTCCCAAATTACTTCATCTACTGGACGTGATGGTTCCACTGGCAATTTCCAGGGTAGATCTAAACTAGTATATAGGTAAGTGAATAATAATTATTGTCTTGTTTGGACCTATGAATGAAAGGTTTTCAATGAACTTCAATTGTCTTGCAGCTATTGCCTTTTTAAATAATTATAAGCCCTGGAGTGTTGAAGAAAAATTTCGATTAGTGTGGGACAACACACTTGAAGTGTGTTGTTGCGGCACCTAGGTGTGGTGATGGCTAACCAGGGCTCGAATCCTGGTTTTCACAAAAAAGGGCCCTTGTCCGTGCCTATTTTAAGAGTTAGATATATGTGCTGCAAGCTGCAGGCATGTCTTGACCTCTTGGATAGCGCGCCTTCAGCGGCTTTTCTCAATCCTACAGCCTGAGAAAAAAATTTATTACTGCATCAATACCTTAGGGGAAGTCCAACCCTAGGGCTGTTTAAGTTGCTTGTAGTTTGTACCATCTGGCAGTAGTACCATTCTACTACTGCACAAGCAATTTGGCTCAAGAAAGTTTATGATGTTTGCCTTTTTGTTCTCAAATATTTTTCTGTTCAACTCAATAACAATTCCTTTAGTCCCAAAGAGTTTACGGTAGGTGTTATGACCGGCGTCAGCTACCAGCGCTGGGCCCGGCCCGCTGGCTAGGCCCAGCAGCCTGGTCGGCACACAGGGAAGGAGGGGGCTGGACACCCCTACCGTGCTTGGCCTAGTGGTTAAGACACTCGAGCGGCACTCCATAGATCCTGGGTTCGACTCCCCGTGGGAGCGGATTTTCATACTGTGGTTAAAAAAATCCCCTCGCCGGTCCCGTAGGCCAAACCACTGGTTAAGAGACGGTCCAGGTTGTCCTGAGGTCCGTGTATGGCCCAGGCTTCTCACAGGATTACGTTTCCCAGTGTCAGGGCAGGGCCGGGGTTCGGGGGTTTTCTCTGTCTGCGTGAGAAGACCCTTCTTCTTACACTAATGCTCGGGGGGCGGCTTGCCCCTCGCAGACCGAGTTTAATATTAGCTATTTTTATAGAGTTGTAATCAAGTTATATTAGAAGGGGAATAAATACCCCTTAACAATCTAATCTAGGAATTAAGCAGGCAATATTCTTGCCCGGCCTCAAGGGCCATGTACCGAGACTTCCATCTCCCTCACACCCTCTCCCTCGCGTGCCTGGGGCATAGCCGCCCCTCCTGCTCGCGCGCCTAGGGCAACACCAGGTGCCTCCCAGCCCAGAGATGATGCCCCAGCGCCGTCCACTTCGCCCCGTCCACCAATCTCCTACCCATACGCCCTTTGCAGCTGTGGTAGGATCAAGGATCCTATCAGTAGGCTAGAGATAAAACCAACAAGATCCACCAAGATCAATGTAAAAAAGAAGTAAAGAAATACTTTCCTTTGTCCAAAGAAAAATATGTCATTTTAGACAATTCAAGGTGCAACTTGAACTATTGATTTAAATATGTTATCATTAAAAGTATTTAAATATTGTTTCGATATGGCAATCAACATATTTTTTTTTGCCAATAATAGATATTGCGGTACTATTACAATGATTGCTCCTTATGCGCTTTTATGTCTGGTGAAATGTCATATATCTTTTTAGGTCTCCGCTAGCAAATACTATCCAGGTTACTGATGTCAATGACCTAGCCAACCACTTGGTGATTGTATGCAGAAAGGCAGCAGAGAGGTTCACGACAATAGATGGTGCACAATTTTATCCTTTTCCAACCTCTGCATAACATTTTAATCTGGTGAACTCAATTATTCATATGATAGAAAGGTGGACTGCCGTGATGATCAGAAATAAAGAGGAAAAAACCTGTTTTTTTTTGCACCTTCAGAAACTTTTATGCATTTAACATTGCCTTATGTTCTCGATAATGTGACTACATATGATTATATAGCTATTTATAAAATAAGAGGAATGGGTAGTTTCCCTATCTGTTTTTGTATTTATCAAGAAATTTGTGCAACTAAAGGAAGTGTTCTGCATTATTGGGGACAAACAACAGTGCCTATTCTCTTGATGCAAAACTTAAAACATCATTTTGGCTTGACGTCCAAGTATGAAATCCACATTAAAAAAACCCGCATAAAATGAATCAATGGAAGTGAATGTTAGCATTGAAGGTTACTTTTACTGAAGTATTTTTATTGCAGATAGCAAAGCGGAGATGGAAATAGATAGGGAAATTTGCACAAATACTTACCAAAAGTTTGATGAGAACATGGAAGTCCAGAAAGCTGCTCTTAGTCAACTTGGCAAAGTGAATAATATAGATCAGCAAATTGTTGATGACTCCAGATTGCATTGCTTGGACACTCAAGAGGATGCTAGACCTGCCTCTCCAGGAACACAAGCGCTGTTGTGTGATGAGCAGGATATCGCATTTGGGACAGCTCATAGAAGTCCAATTCCAGTAGCATTGCATGATCAGGACATTTCAGAGCTACATGCTGCACAAGAAAATGCAGTGTTGAAGGAGTTCAGAAACTACCTTCGGCTAATTATCGCACGTGGAAAAATTAATGGTGAGCTTGTATCCTGTAGTTTTCAGGCAGCAAGATGAACTGAAAATTGAGAATTTTGAATTCTCTCCAATGAAGTTGATGCAACATAAGTTGGTTTACAGTTGGTAAAGGATTCTAGTTAGCGAAGTTGTTGACCTATGTGTTCATCAGATTTTGGAGAAAATGACTTTATTAGGTCCTATGGACCATCAATAAAATATTTTCAAGGCTCTGACAGATTAAGAATCTAAGTCAGCAAATGTTTGCATACAGTAATTGTTTGATATAATATTTCAGTCCATGTATTTGAAATAACATCTTTTTTTTTTGCATGTAAAATGTGTGCTGTTTTTTATTATTTGTTTATTTCTGTTTCTTATCTGAGGTGATGGTTTGCTGGTAAAGCAGAAGGAAAATCCTCATCATGGACAGGGATTGAATCAGATGCTCCAAGGCATCATGAATCAAGCACCACTTTAGCCCCAGTAAGAGCTGAAGAAAAACCCAATACTACAGATGACCCTGAAGATCCTAAAACAAGTCGATCATTTGCATCAAACGGTATATCAACACACAAACTGAAATAGATTTAGCTCCGTTCGTATTTTTCATGCCAATATAAGAATATGTATTGTACCATAGCCAATATCTGTGTACATATGGATAGTATAGTCCTTGTTGCTAGAAAAGGCAACCGGCAATTTAGCATTAATCATCCACGAGATGTAAGGTAGGAAACAGGAGTCCTGACCATATAATTTTTTTTATCAATAATGAGTTTTATATGATTATATCGTCCCCAACTACCTTGTGATGATGCATACAATGTTTGGTTGCAGTTGATCAGCCTTTTCGGTTGGCTGGATTATACACTGTTCTGGCTGGATTAAGTACTATTGGCACTGTTCTGGCTGGATTTAAGCCGGCTGAAAAGCCAAGCGAACATGCTAGATGTTAATTGGATTGAGTTTTTGGAATATTTGGGTGGAGGTGATTTTGAAATTGCCTTGAATTCATTATGTCCAGGCATCCATCTACCGTTTAGGGCGCGGACAGTCCGGGGGTCGGGGCCGAGCACAAGGGAGCTTAGCTCCGCTCAGGTCCCTAGGGCACGAACAATCCGGTCCCAAGTGGCGGACAGTCTGGGCCAAGCCTGTGTTCTCGAGCGAGCAGAACTATTCTGGAACACTTGTTGTCGGGGAGGTTAGCCGGCGGACAGTCCGGCCCCTGAGCACGGATAGTTCGGACCTTGGCTAGCGGACAATTCCACCTCAGGACAGTTCTGCCCTGTCTTTGTTGATTTGGGTTGCTTCTTGCGGGGCTTGCTCGTCGGACCTTCTCGATTGCTCTGCTGTACCTTTAGAACATCTTCTAGGGTATCCACCCACGTGTTAGGTCGTGAGCGCATCATTCTTCTCAAGTGGTTGTGACAGTGTTGTTTCTGGGATAAGGGCCAAGTTTTTGGAGAAGTTTTTGTTAGCTCCCATTCACCCCCTTCTGGTCTCTGTATCGGACCTTCAATTCTACTCCTAGAAGACCTTCTTAATTACATTAGAAGCAGGAGTTAGTGCTACAAGTTGCTGCGTTGCGAGCTCAAAGTCATCAATGGAATTTTCTATTTTTCGTCAGTTGGAAGAGCGATGTTTAGGCCACCGAGATCTTGGCCTGAATGAGCTTGGGCTGCAGCAAAGGCGACGGCAGCCCCTTGACGCACACCATGGAGGGCGATTTCGTTGACGCGTGCAACAATGTTCTCCACGCGCTTGCCGTTGTGCTGCCATGAGCATTAACATGATTGGCAGCGACTCGGCTGGCCTCCTGGAGATGTTCTAGCTGTGCAGTCAAAACTAAGATGGAAATCAAGTAAATGAATGGCGCCGGAGTATCGAAAAAAATGTGAAACATAGAGAAGGGAGTGAGTTTCATTTAGCGACAACATCGGTCTTGGAATCTACCAGTTGCATGTGGGTTTCCTGTGCAATCTTCTTCAGCCAAATCTGCCCTTTTGTGCAGTTGCAAGAGCAGCTTGGAGTTCTTTTAAGAGGAGTTCTAATTGGCTATTTTTCTTAACAACATCAACATAGAGCTATTTCGTATCGTGGAGTTCTCCATGGAGGCGGCGTGCATCATCCCTATTGTGAGGGTCAACCTCCAATCTGCCTTGTACAGCCGGTTCTGCAATGGCTACTGGCAGGGAAGATGAAAAGGCTACGACATGGGAAAAACTATCCAAGTTATCCCCGACGACGCACCGGGTGCGAGATTCGTGGTTGTGCAGAATCAATCTAAAGCAAGAGTAGGTCAGAGGTGAGGTCCGTAAAAGCAGGCGCTGACGGAAGTCAAGGTCATTGGTCGCCGGATGCTTCCCGTGATCACGGATATCGGCCATTGGAGCTCGAGATCGAATCGCCATCAGACCGTTATTGTTTGAAGAGGAACCCTAATGCAATGCAATGTGTTGAGGAAGGGGATTAAGATATTAAATTCCTCTCCATATTATCTTGTTGTAACTGACCTAGAAATCCTACTTCCGCGATCTTTCTTTAGCCGATTGTGTCCCTCAGATTAGCCAACCATTCAGGCTTCCTTTAAACACCATCTGTCACATGGGCCCACATGCGGGCCCACACGCGCAATCATTGACGTACCAAAATATTGTGTCAACAGTATTCAAATTGAGCGAGTTCACTAAACATACTACAAAGCAGAATTGTGCTTGTCTCTTGGCTTGTGTTGTGCACGTGTTGAGTCCAGATGCTGTAGTCAATGGTGAGGTGAAGGTCAAGTAGAGATTTGCCGTGTCGATGGACCGAGAGCGGTGAAGAGTGGACGTGAGGCTTGGACTGACGGACCAGAGGGACGGAGGATGAAAGGTCCTAGATGGCTAGAGGGGGGTGGTAAATAGCCTAATAAAAATTCTACAAACCACTAGAGAAAAAGGTTAGATAACACTTAAGCGAAGCTTTTTGCTCTAGCTCTACTAGGAGTGCAAAGCCACATATCCAATACAATTCTAGTTAGCTAAGTGTCTAACAATCAATAGCAAGAACCTACGGCACTTAACACAAGCTAGCAAGAACAACTAAAAGGAAGCTAACTAGACAAGATATGGAAGAGGTAAATACAAGAGAGGAGATGATTGTTATACCAATTCCTTGTGATGTATGGATGTCAATGTAGAGAACAAATCACAATGAATACCAATGAGTAGCCGGGAGACAAGTTGACAAATGATTTTTCTCCCGAGGTTCACTTGGTTGCCACCAAGCTAGTCCCCGTTGTGTCGACTACTCAAGTGGTGATTCGGTGGCTAATAGGTGTTTCACAAACCTAGCCCACTTCCCGAGCACCACAAGAATCCACCCAAATGAGAGTAACTCAATGACACGAGCAATCCACTAGAGTTACCCTTTGGCGCTCCGCCGAGGTGGCTACAAGCCCTCTCACAATCGATGAAGCCGGCACGAACAATCACCAACATGTGCCGAAGCTTCTCCACAATCGCCAAGCCATCTAGGTGTTGCCAAACACTAAGAATAACAAAAAATCCCGCGGAGATGACGATGACCAAGTGCCACTAAGATGCAATACAATGATCAAAGCACTTGGATCACTCAAACTCTCACAAGTATGCAACAAGAGCAAAGAGAGCTGAGTTGAGGGCTATCTCAAGAAAGCACAATGAGTGGGAATGAATAGGAGGTGCAAGAGAGATCCCTAGGAGCCGGTCAAAACACATATATAGCCTCCACCACCGAGCTAGCCGTTTTGCCCCATCACTACAGCTTCCTGCGTCAGTCCGGACGCAGTCTGTATAAGGGGTCCGGACCATCGCGTGTGTCCGGACCCTCCTCCATTTAAATCTGCCAGTTAGCGCCTTCTTCTGGAGCTGACACATTGTTGAGGATATTACCTCGGTATATCCCCAGGGACCTTTTGGGCCTGCCGACCAGGATACGGCCCAGCCCACGAGGCCTTGAGGCATGCGACCAACCCGTCGTGCTCGCCAAGGACTCCGAAGAAGCCTTGCTCGTCAAGAAGGATCCTAGTAGATAGGCTCAGATCCCTTACCTAAAGGGACCGATCGTAATCTGTTAGGATATGGAAACTGTAACCCTGCTCCCTGGCTATATAAGGCGAGCAGGGCCCCCCTCCAAAACAGACGCATACAATCCCCTAGATCTCATCTAAGGGTCTTGTAACCTAATACTCATATCAATCTAGCCACCAAAACACAGGACGTAGGGTATTACGACGATTTGCCGGCCCAAACCTGTCTAAATCGTCGTGTCTACGCTCTCTGTGTTACGCTTGATCGTCGTCGCCACACCTCCGCCTACAATCTACTACCGTGGGGTACCCCCTAGGTAGACCGCGACACATATTTCGTCGACAGTTGGTGCGCCAGGTAGGGGGTGTGCGCATCGACTCCATGGCCCATCAAGCAGGTACTTTCCCTGGATCCATGATCATCCCGGCGAGCGGCGCCACCCTCCAGATCGGATCTATGGTTTGGACTATCTACGGCACCGTCTCCGTCTTGGAAACTGCGGAATCTGCGAGGCTCCTCGCGCCAAACCCTCCCCCCACCGAAGATCTAACCACCAGGATGACTCGAAGGGCTCCATATCACACCGATCCCAGCAACTCAGTGAGCGTCGTTGACCAGATCGACAAGGACCTCGCTGACTGTCTCGACCTCATCGACACCGCTCGCCGCTGACTCCGCCCCATGCGCCGTTCATAGCGCAAGAAGGTCGCTCCGGAATCCTCACATCGTCGCCCGATGTCTGACCATGCTGCTCCCAGCCCCAGACGAAAGCGCCGACACAACAACAATTACAAGTAAATCCTCGATGGACCCTGCCCTCTCCATGAACAAGGAAAACACGCCATGCGGGAATGCATCGCCCTCAAAGAGGCCATCTAGGACAAGGCAGACGTTAAGCGACCAGATAACGACAAGTCGAAGGAAGATAAGATGGAAGCTCCGAATGTCAACTTCACAAGGGCCATGCGCATCTTCCCCATATTCGGTAAGCGTCGCTGAGCTTTTACTAACTGCAACAACATCCATGTCCCTCTCCCAGATTGGACGAAGCGCCGGATCAATTTCTCCAGAGACGACCACAAGATATGTCATGACTACCCTGGCCGTTTCCCCCTGGTCGTCAGCGCGGCCATCTCAGCCGGCTTCTTCACGAAGGTACTCATCGATGGTGGCAGTTCCCTCGACGTCATCTTCCCAAGTACGCTCCGATGACTCGAGTTCCGGAAAAGTAGCATTCTTTCGGCAAACTTCTCCTTCCACGGCATAATCCCCGGCGAAAGCTCAAATTCGTCAGGACAGATGACCCTCCCAGTACGGTTCGGGTCTGATCACCAACTACGCGAGAAACTCATCGACTTCATGATCGCCAAATTCGACACCCCGTACGACGCCATCCTCGGACGACATGCGCTCTCGAAACTCATGGCGATACCGCACTATACTTACTTAGTGCCAAAGATACCGATGCCACATGGGGTCATCAGCCTCCACTCCGACCTACAGATCACCTATGAGTGCGAGCAAGAGGCAATCAAGGACGCGACCAGGCGAGAACATCAACGCAGTACACAGATTTGCTTATCTGAGGCAGCCAACCCCCGTGCGAAGGACTTCGATATTCCGGAGCCTCCGACCACACGTGCTTCAAAGAAATCCAGAGAGACGAAGACGGTGGCCCTGGTCGACGACGACCCTGAAAAGACCGCTGTAATCGGCGCCGACCTTGACCCCGAGCAAGAAAGCGCCCTCGTAGACTTCCTGCGGCGCAACATCAACATCTTCGTCTGGAAACCGGCGGACATGCCAGGGGTCCCCCGTGACCGCGCTGAGCACTCATTAAACGTGAACAAAGGCGCCAAGCCAACTCGTCAGAAGCTTAGAAGCTTTGCACCAGACCGCAAGGAAGCTATTAAAGCTGAGATAACCCGGCTCCTAGCCGCCAGGTTCATTAAAGAAGTAAATCACCCCGAATTGCTCGCCAATCCGGTGCTTGTAAGGAAAAAGAATAATGAATGGAGAATGTGTGTCGACTATACGAGTCTCAACAGGCACTGCCCTCCCCGACCTGTCCCCCCTCCCGCGTATCGACGAAGTCGTTGACTCCACCACAGGATGCGAACTCCTCTCCTTCCTCGACTGCTACTCTGGTTATCACCAAATAACATTGAAGGCGGAAGATCAGATGACAACATCGTTCATAACTCCTTTCGGCGCATATTGCTACACGACAATGTCCTTCAGACTAAAAAACGTCAGCGCCACGTACCGACGCATCATACAAGAATGCTTGAAGGAACTCATTCCGGGGAAGGCCGAGGCCTACGTCGATGACGTAGTCATAAAAACTTACCACAAGGAGACGTTGGTCGCCGACATAGAGGAAACCTTCAAGGCCCTAACCGAGTTCAGATGGAAGTTGAACCTAAAGAAGTGCATCTTCGGAGCATCCTCGGGAAACCTGTTGGGCAACATCGTCAGTAAATCCGGCATCCGAGCTAATCTGGAAAAAACCGCCGCGGTTCTCCAAATGCGGCCTCCTTCTAATGTCAAAGACGTACAAAAACTTGTCGGGTGCATGGCCGCCTTGAACTACTTCACCTCCCGCCTCGGCGAAAAAGGCCTCCCGTTCTTCGGGCTACTAAAAGGTGGTCAGAAGTTCGCGTGGACCGACGAAGCAGACTGAGCATTCGCCGACCTAAAGAAATACCTCACCGAACCTTCCGTCCTTGTCGCACCAAAGGAAGAAGAGCCAATGCTACTTTACATTGCCGCAACTAACCGGGTCGTCAGCATCGTCATGGTAGTCGAACGTGAAGAAAGCGGGCGCGTATACCCAGTCCAACGACCATGTTACTTCGCAAGCGAAGTTCTCAATGAGTCAAAAACAAGATACCCTCAAGTGCAAAAGCTATTATACGCAGTTCTTATCACCGCACGCAAGCTCCGACACTATTTTCAACGACCAATGAAGGTGAGAATCGTCACAGAATTTCTACTAGGCGACATCTTACGAAATAAAGACGCCACCGGGCAGGTAGTCAAGTGGGCGGTCGAGCTCGGAACCTTCAACATCGCATTCCAATCGAGGCATACGATCAAATCACAGGCACTCGTCGACTTCATCGCCGAGTGGACCGACATCGAGGTCCTAGTAACCACCGAGGCTCCGGAGCATTGGACACTATTTTTTGACGGCTCCCTATCTATTCATGGAGCAGGCGCCGACCTCCTATTCATATTCCCATCCAGAGATAAGATCCGCTACGTCCTGCGACTATTATTCTCGGCGTCGAATAACGTCGTCGAATGTGAGGCAGCTCTACACGGACTCCGCATCGCCAGCGAGCTCGGCATAAAACACATCATCGTCAACGGCGACTCAGCCCTGGTAATCAACCAACTCAACAAACAATGGAACTTCTCCAACGAAAAGATGGATGCCTATTGCACCGCCATCCGAAAGTTAGAAGGAAGGTTCTTCTGGATCGAATATTACTACGTCCCGTGTGAGCAAAACCAAGAAGCAGACGAGATGTCCAAGATAGGATCATCGCGATCCCCCATTCCCGTAGGAGTCTTCGTCCAAGATCTGCTTAAGCCATCAATCGCCGATAAACAAGAAGCTCCACCGGACGAAGTACCGCCACCTCAAGCTAATGTCATAATCGCCGCGACGACCGGAAGACCGGTTGACTGGCGGGATGATTTCATTCAATACCTCTCCAACAACCTAGTCCCATCGAACGAGCCAGAAGCCGAACGGTTAACACACCGAGCCCACAATTACGTTCTTATTGACGGCGCGCTGATGAGGAAAAACTCCAGATTCGAAGCACTACAGAAATGCGTCTCTAGGGAAGACGGCGCCACAATCTTGCAAGACATCCACGCCGGCACATGCGGAAACCACGCGACCGCAAAAATGCTGGTACGAAAAGCCTTCCGAGCAGGATTCTACAGATTCTACAGACCCACAGTAGTCGCCGACGCAGAGCAAATGGTGCGCACCTGTAAAGGGTGCCAATTCTTCGCAAAACAAATTCACCGCCCCGCCCAAGAACTCCAAGCAATACCAGCCTCCTAGCCCTTCGCCTGTTGGGGGCTCGATATGCTCGGCCCCTTCCGTCCAGTGCCGAAAAACTTTAAGTGGATATATGTAGCTGTCGACAAATTCTCCAAGTGGATAAAGGTCAAGCCGATCACCAAAGCCTGAGCAGGAAGCGCAGTCGCCTTCATTGACGAAATCATACACCGGTTCGGTATACCAAACTCAATCATCACCGACCTGGGATCAAACTTTACGGGGAACGCCTTCTGGGACTTTTGTGAAGACAATGGAATATTGATCAAATACGTCTCCGTCGCCCACCCTAGAGCGAACGGCCAGGCCGAACGCGCTAACGGAATGATACTTGATGCACTCAAGAAACGACTATACTAGGAGGAGGAAAAGAACCCAGGTCGCTGGCTACGTGAATTACCAGCGGCATTATGGGGACTACGTACATAGCCCACTCGCAACACCGGCGTCTCCCCGTATTTCATGGTCTTCGGCTCTGAAGCGGTAATCCCAACCGACATCGCCTTCGGTCCTCCACGCGTAGAGCACTATGATGAAGAAACATCCGACCAGGCTCAGATCGACGACCTTGATCGCCTTGAAGAACAGAGGTTAACCTCATGCATACGAACGGCTAGGTACCTGGAAGGCGTCCGCCGATACTACAACCGCAACATCCACTCCAGATCGTTCACCACGGGAGAACTTGTCCTAAAGAGGAAGCTCAAGCCCGAAGGCATGCACAAGCTCTCATCACACTGGGAAAACCCATATATCGTCAAGGAAGTAACCCGACCAGGATCATACTGCCTCACCGATCAAGATGACGTCGACGTCCCCAACTCATGGAGCATAGAACACCTGATGCACTTCAACGCCTAAAAACACTTGTACTGTGTCTCTCACCCGTATCAATAAAGATCGATATTTCTCCCATACATTCCTTTTTCCCAGGCAACCACTACAAAACGCACACGACATTCGACGACCTCTCCAAACACTCGCACAATGTTCAACGACCTCGCCCAAACGCAATATGGCATTTTCTCCAAATAGCCTGGTCGTAACCAGAAAGCACCCAAAGCTGGCAAGCCGATTAGTCACAGCGGATAGAAGTAGCTACCCTAAACGCTGTGATTACGTCGACAGACCTCCCGTGCGGTATTTCCCCAGAAGTCGGGCGATACCACTCGGGTCGGGCGCCATGAGGTTACGCGCCCAGAATCTGTATACGGTCACGATATGGCCGACGACTCTACAAGCAACATGGCTTTTCGCCCAGCGTCTATAGGAACGGTCTCCACAGGCCCTGGTCACGCCACGATCGAGCCTCTCCCTAAGCAAGCATGAGCTGTCCGCTCTCTGCGCCATGGGTTGCCAGCTGCGCGCCTCCTTGGGAGTCCTTATGTATCCTACGCGTGCAGTGGCGCTAGCCCTACGATATGGAGCATTTGAGACCCAAGGCTGAACGATTCATCGCTACGGCTCACGACTCAGCTGGCACGAAAAGGACATACAAGTGAAATAAAAGCTCACCGCCTCGATAAACAAAAGCTTTGACACATTTCACTTACACGTCCGCGCAACACCAGTATTGTAGAATAGTGGCTACATCGTAGCAAAAAACTCCAGGTCAGACATAAGATCTCCAACAACCACGCTAGCCTCCGCCTCCAAACGAGATATATCCGCCTCAGAAGTACCAGCAGCATACCCGCTTCGCACCCTCTCAAGATCAACACGCGGCTAGTGCGACCGGAGAATGGCAAATCCATAAGCAAGAGTCTCTTTCCCCGCCAACAACACAAATGACTTGAAACGGTCAGCGAAGCCTCGCGCCCTCGATAAGACGCCAGTTACGACCTCCTCCGATGGGGGAACATGAGTAAAGTTGACATTATCCACGCAGGCCATCACTAGTTCAACCTCCTTCACCAAGCTCCAAAAATGATCACGCCAAACAATGCCGGTGGCCTCCAGCTCTACAAGAAGCAAAAAGACATCAGGAACCACAGAAAAGCTAGGACAACGGCTCCAACAGTCAAGAAAAACGCCAAAACGAACCCCTTTGCATCTTCGACATCTAGTCGCGAAGCCCCGAGATATCATGGTCCTTCTCAAGAAGAGCTCCTTCCAAATCACGCACACGTACGCGAGCCACATCCAAGGACGCCTCCAGAGTCAGAACCTAACGCCTACGATCCCGATTCACCTTAAACAACGCCTGCAAAACGACGACTAACCAATCGGCAAGAAAATTACCTGACGCCCAACCAACAAAAAAGAAAGGGGCCGAATACCCACATTCACGCTACCCAGCACATCTTCGGCGCCATCAGAGTCTCCATCACTAGCATCAATACCCTCCCCGAAAGGGGACGGTTCACCAGAATCATCATCAACAAAGACCTCCCTTCTCCGCCTCTTCCTCAAACCAGAACCAAACGACAGTGGTATATCATCATCATCATCAGAATCAACTCCAACGACCCCCGGATCCCTCGAAGAATCCAGTTTCCCCTCAACATGATCTACAGCACAGGGCTCCGACCTCAATGGCTCCGACTCCATAACAGTCGCCCCCCTCCAACCAGATCATTATCAATGGCCTCTGGCCCAACGTTATGCGACGACTTAGCTTCATCAGGGTCATCACCGCCCACAGCAGGCGTTGGAGGAACACAAAATTCCGGAAGCACACCAAGGGCCGACGACAAGGAAAAATATGTAGCACGATTCATGCCACAAATCTACATATAACAAATGGGTGTGAGAACAGCGAGCACCACAATATCACAACGAAAAGACAAAGGGTAGAAAGCAGTCAAAACCTGAGGGGGAAGACGACGAAGACTAAAATATTTCCTAGGGCGAGCCGCGCCGAGCGCTTCGCAACATCGAAGATATAGTGCAATCGTTTATCGGCAACAACCACGCTAATCGCCTCAGGCGCCTCCCTAGTATTGTCACCCGCACCAGCATATTCAAACGCGGGATGTTCCCTATCCTTGCAAGGCTGACAACGCCTGGCGATGAAGCTGCACGCTACCTGCACACCATCAAGAGTACGACGGTCGATCAACCCCAGCAACAAATTCACCTTATCCAAACCGGCCGGTGATGGCGGCTCCGACCACGTCGCCAAAACCTCGGGCACCTTCGCAGGGTCATACAGTGCGTAGGGCTTCTCCTGGTGGATACAGAACCACCTCGACTTATGCCCAACAAACTTGGAATGCAGCGGCATCGAGATGTATTCACCGGACATACCATCCCTGAGTTGAAGATATACAAAGCTAATAACGTCGGATGACCCAGTCCCATTTAGCTTCAGGTGAAAGAAGTATCGGAACAAGTCAAAATGAGGATAGATCCCAATGAACGCCTCACACATGTGAATAAAGACCACAATGTGCACAATCGAATTGGGATTCAGGTTGCATATCGAGATATCATAGTACCGCAACAAACCATGAAGGAACGGATGGACAGGAACTCCAAAGCCACACCGAAAGAAGGGCTCAAAGACAACAAGCTCACCCGTGTTCGGCGTCGGAAACAACTCATCAAACGCCGTCCGCCACCTGCCGACCTCCTTATCCGGAAGAAGACCGCCAAACACAAGAGCATTAATATCCTCTTCCTTTAGCATGCTCCGCGCCCAATGCCCCGTCCAGGGCGGCATCTCCACCTCTTCAAACCTAGCATTTGGGGACGGCGATACAGACACTCCCCTAACCACCAACGATGACCTAACAGCGCCACAACGGCTAACCTTCTTCGGCGCCATCACCACTGAACGGGGTTATCAAGCGCCACGACAGAAAAATATTCAAGAAAACGATGAGAAAACCACGACGGAAGAAGAAAGGTCTCACTACAGTAAGAGGATGGAAAACATCGCCGCCGCCAACCTCCCCCTTGATACCAAGCGGTGCGTCCCTTGGAGTCCCATGGTTTTTGGGAAACCGCAATGGCCAAATACAAAACCGCCACGACGACCCCTTCTCCGCATCGCAGCTTGGGCCGTTAATTGTGCGGCTGATTCGGCCCACGAACTTCCTTTTCGGTTTTTTCTTTCCATTCCGTATTTATTTCTCAAATCAATCCCCACAAATTACGGAAAAAGATTCTAATTACCATTAACACCACAGTCCCGGGGACTGGATGTACGATTTTGTTATGATTTCTTTTTTGGCAGGAACAGTAACACATCTACAGTACACTAGTCAACAAGTATCGCATGACATCTGCTACAATGCCACTCGGGGGCTTCACCGACGATAAACGATGACTCAGCCACCTGCTCATAGACCTGACAAGGCTTGGGGACTCCGTCCAGGAATACACCGACCAAGGCTCGGGGACTGTCGCCATGGCACGGGAACGGTGGCGCGGAAAACCAAAGCACCCGGGGACTGCAACCCGGAGACCGCGAATAAAGCAATGTGATCCCGACGCAAGAACATTCCACCTTCTCGCATCAGGCTCGGGGACTATGGGTATTCGTAGTCGTTTTCACCAAACTCATATTTTCATCATTTTTTCTGTAATCCTGATTCAAGAACCTTACAGTTCCTTACATCAGGCTCGGGGACTGCGGGTATTCACAGTTGTTTTTGCAAAACTTATGCTTTACTCATTTCCTACACTTATTTATGCATCCTTTATCTTTATAAAGCTTGGCACCACGTGCATACTTCACCTGGTACCAAGCTCGGGGACTAAGTGGGTACACTTCACCCTGCGGTGAATGTACTTATCTTCTTCTCGACAAACCTCTGTTGTTTCCTGTTGTCTTTTGCAGAGCTTAAGTGCGTACACTTCACCATGAAACAAGATGTTCAAAAAGTGTTTTCTTCTTCAGCATGTCACATCCTCCTAAAGAGTACCCGTAACATCCATCGACGGCGACCTGCTCGCACATCAAGCTACGACGTTCTTGACCAGTTCGACCTGGTCGGGAGGCTTCTTCGAGCAGTGCCCCGACCAGCCAACCTGGTCAGGACCTTACACCGACGACATCATACGGTGGCGACTAGATATACACCTCCAGGGACGATGCTGCCGACTCGCTAGAAGAATACAACGTGCTCGGGGACTTGTTGGGGATATTACCTCGGTATATCCCCAGGGACCTTTTGGGCCTGCCGACCAGGATACGGCCTAGCCCATGAGGCCTTGAGGCACGCAACCAACCCGTCATGCTCGTCAAGGACTCCGAAGAAGCCTTGCTCATCAAGAAGGATCCTAGTAGATAGGCTCAGATCCCTTACCTAAAGGGACCGATCGTAATCTGTTAGGATATGGAAACTGTAACCCTGCTTCCCAGCTATATAAGGCGAGCAGGGCTCCCCTCCAAAACTGTTGACACCGTTTTTTGACACGTGTCAAATGGGCTAAGGCTTGACTGGTCAGCGGCCGTTCTTCATCGGCATCAGGAGTCGCTAGTGCCGATGGAAGGGTGCTGCGGGAAGACTAAGTGTTTTGCCGATGAAAGCTGATGAGCTTTGCCAACAAGATCTGTGAAGCCTGGCTAAAACTGATTGCTGATGAAGAATCCTTGCCGATTGCCGATGAGGGGTCATTGCCAACTGCCAATGAAGGGTCATTGCCGATTGCTGATAAGGGCTCGTTGCCGATTGCCGACAAGGGCTCGTTGCCGGTTGCCGATGGAAGATAGTTGCCGATTGTCGATAAGGTTCATTGCTGATTGCCGACGAGGAGAAGTTGCCGATTGCCGATCGGGAAAGTATTGCCGATGCCGATGGGCGTGACAGCGCTTGGTGGCAGCGGAAGACTACAGGTGTTCAAAGAAGGAAGTTGCAGGGATCTGCCGATGGAAAGATTCCATCAAGGAAAAGTATAAGGAAACTGGTGTTTTGTGCCAGTATTATTATAGTAGTTTGAGTCTGACTCTTGCATAGGTCGCTTATTTTCCCTTAAAATAGGTGTGTTTGTTTAGGAAATAAATATTGTTATCCGGCTCCTACGCGAGTCAGTTTCCTTTAAAGTAGGAGTTTGTTTTAGGAAGGATACGTGTCGTGTCTTTGTACAACTCTCCATGCGAGAGTATAAATATGTGCCCGAGGGCTATGGAATAAAGAATCAATCCAATTCAAAACAAACCAATTCTACTTTTATCTTACTTTTATCGCAATTTACCCTTTTTATGCATTAGTTATAGCTTTAACGAGTTCTTCAAGCTTTCGACGGGCTGCATCACCTCGATCTCCGTCAAATCCTTGCTAGTTCCGCGTGGGAGTACCTCTAGGCTTTGGCAATCCAGGCGCATCGCTGTTTGCCTCGTCTAGCTCTGCTCTAGTTATCCCTGATCAATCTGAGCCTTGACGTCCGGGCGCATCGCTGTCGTCTCGTTCAGTTTGTTCTAGTTATCATCCTTGTCGATTGATTGGTCAAATCGACTGGCACGCCCTCGACATCGAGCTTTGGGTAATAGCCCAAGGTGTTCACAGATCTGACGCTTTTTGTGTCAACACCTCTTTTGGCACGCTCAGTGGGACCAGATTATACAGATCTATATATTCGGCATGGCTGATCACGCCGATGTCAACCAGCGGAATGTCATTGAAGTGTCCGAGGCCGATCTGAAAGATGATCAGAAGCAGGCCATGGAGCGGGCTAGGGAGGAATACAAACAGCTGTATCTCAAATCCTTCAGCCTCAGCCGGAGTGGTGAAGCAATTCAGAAGCAGGATCCGCCGTTGCCATGGCAGGTCACGTACGACGCCAACTCTGGTAAGCTACAAGAGATGGTTAACGCCGCCGTAAGTCAAGCTTTGATTAACCACTCCAACGTGCTGTCCAATACTGTCTACAATGCTGTCGCACAAACATTCAAAGAAGGACATGCACCGCGATATGTCGGTCCAGCGTACCATCAACCTGGATTGGCATCTACAAGCCCATCGGCGGCTCAAATGGCGTCTTCCACCCCTGTAGAGCCGTCTGCCGATGTGGCTACATCACCAAGACCGAACGCTGGTGACACTACCAAGTTCAATGCAGATCCGGCCGCATCGGCAACTTCAGGGCCAGCCCCGGCTAATTGGTGGGGATACGGTATGCCTCCGAATCTATATGTTGGTTCTAACCTGGTGCAGGGAGATGGTTCAGCCTGGGGGAATTCTACGGCATCGGCAGCGCAGTCACAACCGATGGCTCATATGATGCACAACTCTGCGCCTGCTCCAACCATACAAGTGCCATCAGACGATCTCCATGTAATCCCCAAGATACCCTTGATGCCACCATCGGCAAGCTCTGTGCCGATGCAACACATTATAACCACCGGCAGTCAATCTCTAGTGGCGAACTCTCGAGCTGGAGCGCCGGTCCCCCAGAGTAATCTGGTGATCAATTGCTCTAGAATTCAAGAGCCGCAAGCTCCGGTCAGCTATCAGCCATCGACAAGTCATATGCCGATGCTTTTAATCCTGGGTGCGTCAACCAGCCGCCAACTCAGCAGCCTAGTGCGCCGATGTATTATTATGGAGGCCCAGCTCTCACTCAGGGCGGACCATCGGCGCAGCAACCAATGAATGTGACGGTTCAGCCAACTCCGCCAAGTATGCCAAACTATCCATCGGTATGTCAGCCGATGCATAGCGTCCAGATGACTGGCGCTGTGCCCGCGACTACTGCACATCTTCAAGAGGCGCGTCAGCCGACTCCACCAGTCGTCAATCAGCCAATGGGTCGGCAAGAGCAGGACGCGTACCGGGTCGGTAAAATTGCCGAAGTCATGAAAGAGCAATTCGGCATCAAACCCAAGGTCAACACATACTCTTATCGGACCCCGTACCCGCCTGCATATGACTTGATTCCTCTTCCGAATCGGTACAAGGTGCCCGATTTCACCAAGTTCTCCGGCCAAGACGACACGTCGACAATGGAGCATATCAATCGCTTCATTATTCAGTGTGGAGAAGCTGCCAGCAGGGAGGAGTTAAGAGTGAGATTGTTCTCTTCGTCATTGTCTGGATCGACATTCACATGGTTCATATCATTGCCTTCAAATTCTATAATTACCTGGGCCGATCTGGAGAGGCAATTTCATAAGTACTTCTTTGCTGGTATACATGAGAAGAAGCTTACCGATCTGGTCAAAATGAGGCAACGCAACGATGAATCGGTAGAGAGTTTTGTGCAGAGGCTGCGGGACGTAAAGAACAAGTGCTACAGTCTGGTTCTAGATGATCGGCAATTGGTAGATTTGGCCTTCCAAGGGTTGTTGCCGCACATCAAGGACAAGTACGCGTCCCAAGAGTTTGAGAGCCTAAGTCACCTGGTGCAGAGAATTGCCGATCAAGATATCAAAGCCTTTGAGCCCAGGAAGACTTGGAACAAGAAGGTGACCTTCATCGGGAAAGAAGAAGACTCTAGATCGGATGAAGAGCTGAATGTCGATGCGGCCGAATGGGTGAAGGATAAGAAGCCTGTGTCTTGTCCGTTCGGCCAAAAGGAAACTGAGAGGTTCACCTTTGACATCACCAAGGCCGATAGGATGTTTGACCTATTGCCGCAAGAGGGGCAAATCAAGTTGGCGCCCAATCAAGTGATTCCATCGGCCGAAGAGCTCAAGAAGATTAGGTACTGCAAGTGGCATAATGCAACCTCACACAGTACCAATGACTGCAAAGTATTCAGGCAGCAGTTGCAGTCGGAGATCGAGTCTGGGCGTATCAAGTTTGAAAACTCTAAAGTCCAGAAACCGATGAAGATAGATTAGCACCCGTTCCCAAACAACATGGTGGAGATCAGTGAAAAAACCAAAGTGCTGACATCGGAAGCTGCCAGAAGGAGCTCATCAATAGACCCTGACTACCAAGTGCCTAAGCACGATGCAAGGAGGTTTGCCGATGATAGAAAGGGTAAGAAGGTTGCCGACGAGGGTAACAGCACCAACAGGGCTCCTGGAGTGGTGATTACTCACAAACAGCCAAGGCGATATCATCGGCAATCACGTGAAGAATAGTATCGGCAAGAAGAGGAGGAGCATCGGGAATGGCTTCGACATAAAGACCAATGGAGGTGTCCCTTCTTTGTTCATTGCTGGGAAGAAGGCATCAAGCTGCCCACTGCCGATAACTGTCTAGAATGCAATGGGTACTACATAGCCGATCGGTCAGGTAAGCGACCTTGTTTTGATGATCAGGCACCCAGGTACGCCAGGCCGCTCAGAGAGGATAGATCGGCACATGATCGACTGGGGGGCAAGCTCAGTGCCCATGATCGGCTTGGAAGGCATGTTGACCAGAGGGAGCTGGAGGAGACGGCCAATGCTAGAGTGCCCGACAAAGAGATATTCTCCAGAGATCCCAACATCGGAAGAAGTGCCGATGTAAGCGGCGAGAAGCAGCACCAACCCGTCTGGAAGACCAAGCTTCCTCCATGGTGTCCTAAGGGTTTGACTAAGACCTAGAAGAGGAGGATTCAATGCCAGCGTCGCGACGACCTGTATGACAATGCAGAACCCTCGGGAGAGAAGCAATGGAGGCCGAAGCGTAAGGATAGGGGCCCATCGCAGATATAAACATGGTTGTCATGTTGCCGATGGAGTTCATGGCGCCCGTCAGCGATGATGAAAAAGCCGCCGACATGGCGCAGTTGGTGCTGGATCCGATGACGACTATCTTTGAGAAGCCCGCCGAAGATGAGAGGCAGCACTTGAGGGCTCTGTTTGTTAGAGGTAAAGTGGACGGTCAGCCGATAACCAAAATGCTAGTGGATGGCGGCGCGTCGATCAATATAATGCCCTATGTCATGTTCAGAAAGCTTGGCAAAGGTGATCGGGACTTGGTCGAGACCGACATGAAGCTTAAGGACTTCGAAGGCAATGTGTCAACCGTCATGGGAGCCGTATGTGTTGATTTAACCATCGGCAGTAAGACTTTGCCGACAACGTTCTTTGTAATCAGCGGCAAAGGCACCTACAACTTGCTCCTTGGGAGGGATTGGATCCATGCTAATTGCTGTATCCCTTCTACTATGCATCAGAGTCTGGTACAGTGGATCGGAGACAGAATTGAAGTCGTCCACGGTGAAGCCCCATCTACTGTTGCATCGGCAGAGTTAGACACTTATGAGCAGACCAGGTGTATATCTGGCGAAGCCTGGGATAAAGAGTTCCTCAAAGTTGCCAATTACCGCATCAAGCCGATCCAAGCAGTCGGTCCTGAGGAGGAGTCTTAATGGATCAGTTCGCCGATGACGGAAAATTGGGGTAGGGCTTCACGTCTACCGATGACTTGCTCGAAATCGACATCGGCGATGGTAGTAAACCTAGGCCCACTTTTATTAGTGCTAAGTTAGATTCCCAATGTAAGCAGCAATTAATTGATTTATTAAAAGAGAATAAAGATTGTTTCGCTTGGGATTATACAGAGATGCCTGGTTTAGACCGATCGATAGTTGAACATCGGTTACCCATCAAGTCTGGTTTTTAGCCACATCGGCAGCTGGCACGCCGATGCAATCCTACTATCTTACCCGATATCAAGGCTGAGATTACCAAGTTGATCGAGGCTGGATTTATTCGGCAATGCCGATATGCCGATTGGATTTCTAATGTTGTTCCTGTGTATAAAAAGAATGGAAAACTTCATGTTTGCATTGATTTCAGGAATCTGAACAAGGCTACGCCGATGGATGGCTACCCGATGCCCGTTGCCGATTTCCTGATCGATGCTGCTGCTGGGCACCAAATTATTAGCTTTATGGATGGTAATGCTGGATATAATCAGATATTCATGGCTGAAGAAGACATATCCAAGACTGCTTTCCGATGTCCAGGTCACGTTGGCTTATTTGAGTGGGTAGTCATGACTTTTGGCTTGAAGAATGCCGGTGCTACCTATCAGAGGGCAATGAATTTTATCTTTCATAAGTATATCGGCACAATAGTTGAAATCTACATCGATGACGTGGTGGTTAAGTCTGGAGACTTCAAAAAGCATCTTGCCGATTTGCGGAAAATATTGGAGTGCACGAGGGAGCATGGGTTGAAGATGAATCCTAACAAGTGTGCGTTTGGCGTATCGGCAGGGTAGTTTCTGGGCTTCATGGTGCATCAGAGAGGCATTGAAATCGGCAGAAAATCTATTGATGCAATTAACAAGGTAGTTGCTCCCACAAACAAGACTAAGTTGCAGTCTCTGATCGGCAAGATTAATTTCATCAGAAGATTTATATCCAATCTGTCTGGTAAGATTAAATCTTTTAGTCCTCTGTTAAAGTTGAAAGCCGATCAAGAGTTTATATGGAAAGAAGAGCAACAGACAGCCTTGGAAGAGATTAAAAGATACTTGGTAAATCCTCCGGTCTTAGTTCCACCTCAACACGGGAAGCCTTTCAGGTTATATCTGTCTGCCGATGACGGTGTTATCGGATCAGCCTTAATTCAAGAATTTGAGGGGAAGGAACGTGTAATATACTACTTGAGCAGAAGATTGGTGGATGCTGAAACCAGGTATTCGACCATAGAAAGATTGTGCTTATGTTTATACTTCTCTTGCATTAAATTAAGACACTATTTACTGTCGGCCGAATGCACTGTTGTCTGCAAAGATGATGTGGTGAAGTACATGCTGTCAATGCCGATTTTGAGTGGACGAATCGGTAAGTGGATTCTAGCACTATCAGAGTTTGACCTAAGGTATGAATCGGCAAAGGCTGTTAAAGGTCAGGTGATGGCCGATTTTTTCACTCAGCACTGCAATATGGTGAGCTTTGTTGAGATTGCTCCTTGGGTTCTATTCTTTGATGGGTCCACGTGCAAGGGTGGAGAAGGTATCGGTATTCTGTTGATTTCACCCCGAGGACAGAGGTATGAGATTTCATTGCCGATTGTTGCTACTTCGACAAACAATCAGGCTGAGTACCAGGCTTTGCTTAAGGGGTTGGAATTACTTAGGGAAGTGCGTGCCGATGCTGTTGAAATCTTCGGTGATTCTATGTTGGTGATTAATGAGTTGATCGGGACATATGAGTGCCGAAGCGAAGTACTAATTGCAGTCCATGAGCGGTGTTTGCAGTTATTGAAGGAGTTCAAAGAGTGTCGCCTTGAACACATTCCAAGGTTGCATAATGAAGAAGCCAATCGGTTAGCACAGAATGCTTCAGGATATCAGCCGATTCTAGAAATCGCGACATCGGTAACGGTTGCCGATGACTGGAAAAAGGAGATTGCCGATTACTTGAGGGATCCATCCAGGAAAGTTGAAAGGCGTCTAAGGTTCCAAGCCACTAAGTATGTGCTCCTTGATGATGAGTTGTATTATCGAACAATTGATGGGGTTTTACTTAGATGTCTTGGCAAAGAGGAATCAAAAGAGTTGATGGGTGAGATCCATGAAGGTGTATGTGGAGCGCATCAATCGGCATTCAAGATGAAGTGGATGATTAGGCGGAATGGATATTATTGGCCAACAATCCTGGATGATTGCTTCAATTATTTCAAAGGGTGCCAGGACTGTCAGAAGTTTGGTAATGTGCAAAGGGCACTTGCATCGGCAATGAATCCTATAATCAAGCCTTGGCCGTTCAGAGGATGGGCTATTGATCTCATTGGTCAGATTTATCCGCCGTCGAGCAAGGGGCACAAGTTCATACTTGTTGCTACCAATTACTTCACCAAATGGGTTGAGGCAATCCCTTTGAAGAAGGTGACATCGGCAAACATGGTGGATTTCGTTAAGGAACACATCGTTTACCGATTTGGTATTCCTCAGACTATCACTACCGATCAAGGGACCATGTTCACATCGGGAGAGTTTGATGACTTTGCTGCTAGCATGGGTTTCAAGGTGTTAAATTCTTCTCCTTATTATGCCCAAGCTAATGGTCAAGCTGAAGCGACTAATAAAGGAGTCATTAAGCTTATAAAGCGCAAGATTGAGGAAAACCCCAGAAGGTGGCACATGGTATTAAACGAAGCTTTATGGTCATATCGGATGGCTTGTCATGGTGCAACCAAGGTCTCGCCGTATTAGTTGGTTTATGGACACGATGCTGTCCTACCTTGGGAAATTAAAACTGGTTCTAGGCGATTATCTTTTCAGGATCAGTTGACGACCGATAATTATATTACTCTGATGAAGGATGAGTTAGAAGATTTGGCAGGTCATCGGTTAAGAGCATTAATTAGTATTGAAGAGAACAAGAAGAGGGTTGCCCGATGGTATGATAAGAAAGTAAAGGTAAAGGAATTTGCCGATGGCGATTTGGTTTGGATGTTGATTTTACCGATTGGAACTAAGAGCTCTAAATTTGGAAAGTGGTCCCCTAATTGGGAAGGTCCTTATCGGATAAAGCAGTCTGCTCCTGGTAATGCGTACATTTTGGAAACTCTCGAGGGAGTGGTATTTTCTAGGGCGATCAATGGCAAATACTTAAAGAGATATTACCCTAGCATATGGGTAGATGCATAGTGCACAGTCGAATGCCGATGAAAAGAAAAGTTATAAAAACATCGGTAAAAACAAACCAGCGTTATATTACAAGACAAGATCAAGTATCAGGTTACATCCTTGCTGATACAACAGGCATTACAATAAGGAGTGGATAACTGTTATCGCACGCAGGCGAATTTGATCTATTTCATCTATCTCCTTGGCGTCGGCATCGGCAGAACCCTCAACCGGCTTGATTTTCTTCTTCCATAGGATGGCTTGATGGGCATTATGATCTCTTTCTTACTGTAAAGCCCCGATGGAGTCGGACAGTTGGGTCTTTTGTTGGTTGGCAGCCGTCAGATCCCCTTCAACCTTTTGCAGCTCCGCCAGCAGCTCCTCCTTCCTTGCCGACAGTCGAGAGATTTCCTGGTCAAGGTTGCCGATGGAAACTTTGGCTTGACCAATGCTTCTGTGCTTCTCATCGGCAAGGCGTTTGAATTTGAGCTTCTCTTCCTCGCTCTTGGCTTGGGCTGCTCTATCGGCGATGCGACGAATAAGCCTTTGGTACTGGATCTGTTTGATGTCGATAGAAGCTGCCTGGAGGAGGGTTTCTGCTGCATCGGCGGAAAGATGGCTTTGGATATCTTTGAATATAATCCTTGCTGCCGATGAGTCCTGGACGAGTTGAGAGGTGTCTTGCAGCAGCAAGGAGAGCAATTCTTCAAGTCTAGACTTGACTTCTGCCGATAGAGCCGGGGTGGAGCTTTCCTCTTCATCGTCATCAGGGACGTTGACGGCAAAAGAAAATAGGCTGTCCACTTGAAGGCGACCTTGGCGCTCATCTTCGTTCTGAAGGTTTAAGCTGTAGGAGAAGAGGCTGTCTGGGGAATCATGGGCTTGAAAACAGAGGTTAAAATATGCCGATCGTAAAATTATACCATGAGCTTTAAGGTAATCGACTTACCGTCTTGAAGAGGATCTCCTGCCTAGGGCTTGGCATACTGGATGGTCCAGCTTCATCCTGAACATCGGCGGCAGATGCCGATGACTGGGCCCGTGTTGGGGAGGCAGCCGACGCCGCTGGTGTTGGTGTAGTTGTTGCTGGTATCGCCTCCGATGTGGTGGCACTCTGTCATCGGGGACGTAGGTCGATGGTGCCGATGCCGACGTCGCTGCTGCTGCGGAGGGTTGAGTGGTTCCTCCGCCGGGTAGTTTGGCTGATGATGCCGATGCCGATGCTACCTCCGCTGCTATGGCGGGAGTTGTTTCTTCATTCAGCATGGCCGGTACCGATGCCGATGCCGCTTCGGTTGTTGCAGCAGCTGCTATCTCCTGGCCGGGGGCGTCATCCATCGGTTGATCAGGCACAGAAGCCGATGGAGGTTCTGCCGATGACCCGCCGACAGGTGGTGCGACTGGAGCCAGGAGTAGTCTTGCTGGCGACGCATCGACAGCTGATGGTGCGACTGGAGCCAGAAGTAGTCTTGCTGGCGACGCATCGACAGCTGATGGTGCAGTTGGAGCCAATGGTGGAGGAGAAGCCAGCCTCAAGCGCCTCTTCTTCGTCGGCGCAGCAGCAGGGGGGCCGACTCGCTTAGATGAAGACCGGGGGGCATCGATAGCCGGGCTGGAAGGCGTTTGCCTGCTGGAAGCAGATGCCGATGACCATAGTGCCTGGAAATACAAAGCGAGTTATGCAAGATAAATGTTGCTGATGAAACAACATGTGATCGGTACAAGTAAAGATGAGTTTACTGCATAAGTTTGCGTCAAGGCAATAGCGGCAGCCGATGTAGCCTGAGCTGTTGTAGGCATCGGCGTAGGTACCTGTTGAGGCGTGAAGGCAGCCAACGTCGGAGCTTTGTTGCCGATGATCGATATAGGACCCATCATCCGAAGATTGAGGGGTCTACCGCTGTTGCTCATTGTGGGGACTGGATCATCGGCCTGTCAAGCCCATGGGTGCAAAGGAGTTAGGTATTGATACCGATGGCAAATAAAGTAATGAAAGTACATCGGATAGCAGACTTACTCGTCGTCGGGGATGAGGTAATCGACGTCGATCAAGTGCCGATAATAGTGCGAAGACTTGGCGAGTAGCTGGCACTTCCATTCTTGCCACCAAGACTTGAACTCGTTGGTGATGAAGGAGGTTGGCGACCAGGAGGACAAGTTAAGGTTTGACAGATCGGCATCGGCAGGGAGGCTGATGACTTTATTCCAGTCTAGATTGCTGGAGATTGCCTGTCTGGGTCTTACTACCCTAGAGTAGCACAGCTTGATCGGCAGTTGGCCAAATGCCAGTTGTCTCGCCGCTGCCGATGGATAATAAAACTCCAAAGATATTCACTGGGATGGCTCGGGGAGTAATGCTGGCTCTCATAATTGCTTGGTTTTCAGGCGAGCTCATGTCAGACAGGTTGAACAGCAACGGAAACTGGTTGTGTTCGTCAAGATATGGCCACCAGGCCCGTTCCGAGGAAGGAAATCCATTGTAAAACTTCTGGAAATAGTAGCCGAAGTGCTCTACATCGGCATCGGTACCTGGCAGCATTATGACGGCTTCTCCAAAGTTAAGCGGAGGCCGAGTTGCCGATTCATCATCATCGTATCGGTAGTCTTCTGATATGTCCCTCGGGAATTGTTGGGCAAATAGATCAAACCCGAGAGCCTTGTGCATATGTGCGTTCAGCCATAGGTTGACAAACCACCAGGGGCCTCCGAGATTGCCGATGGGCTCTCCTAGCAGCAGCTTATTGGATACTTGATGCAGCAATCGGTAAACTGATCCGAGGAGGTACCTGCCTAAAGGGAGCCTTGTGCCATTGGCAAACAGTTCAGCCGCGGGGAGGTGCATGGTGGTCGGGCCGATGGTTTTGCCACAGAAGACAAACTTTTCCAACCACATGTTTAAAAAGATGGCATGCTCCCGTTGGGTTACCGATCCGGTTTTCTGGTGTTCCTGAATATAACCTGTCCAGCCGCCGATACTACGGGTGTTCACCTTGTACTCAGCTTATCTGTTGAAAAGGCTAACCGTATCGGCAGAGGTGATATCCAAGCCGATCAACATGTAGACATCGGCAAGGGTGGGAGTAGCTGGTCCGTGTCTAAAGAGGAAAGCGTTCATGCTATCGGACCAGAAGTATGAAGCTGCTATCATCAAGTTTTCATTCCTCTCTGCATCGGCAATTGAGAGCCTAATGCATTGATCTAAGTCATGCTCCTGCCAGTACACTTGCTGTGACCTGGCCAATCTCAAGAACCAGTTTTTCCATCCTTTGGTGTGCTTGGGCCATGAGCGGAATGTGTCCTTCCAGAGTCCTAGATCGAAGCTCTTAGATCTGAGTGGTACCCGGTTGGTTTCTGCGTTAATGATGGAGGTGGGGTCTGGATTGCCCATTGGGCCTAGGCAACTGAGATTGGAACCAGCGAGGGGGATAATTACTTTGTTGTACAGCTCCTAGGGTTCGAAGAAGAAGGGACGAATCAGAAAGAAGAATGGGGATAAAATCAGGCTTTTGCGGGGAAAAGAACCATGCAGAAAGGTTAGATTAGATGGAGGATGAGTCTTACCTTCGGGATGTCGACCTGGATTGACATTTGGAGTCGGAGAGATGCTTGGTTCGTCCTTGGATTGTGAAGGGGTACTGTGGCTCGAGCCTGTGTTCTTGAGAGCAGCCGGAGGTTGAAGACGAAGGCAGGAAGGTGAAAGTAAAATGGGCTTGGGTAAAATGGACGGTGTGGATCCCGGTAACTTTTATAAGCCTGTTCGAGGGTATTTTGGGGTTCTGTTTCACACTGTGCAGGAATGTGGAGAGGCCCGCGGTAGATACGCGCGGTGATCGAGGTGGTCTGTAACTATTTGTGCTACAATCGAGGGATTTTATTATTAAATTGCAGTTCCACACGCAGGGATCGAGGAAACCGTACGCCTATCTTGGGGTAACGGCTACACCAACGGCTACAACAATGGCTACAGTGGAGAGAATTTCGGCACGTAAAGTTATACGCTCCGAAACTGGGGGGCATGTGTTGACACCGTTTTTTGACACGTGTCAAATGGGCTGAGGCTTGATTGGTCAGCGGCCGTTCTTCATCGGTATCAGGAGTTGATAGTGCCGATGGAAGGGTGCTGCGGGAAGACTAAGTGTTTTGCCGATGAAAGCTGATGAGCTTTGCCGATAAGATCTGTGAAACCTGGCTAAAACTGATTGCTGATGAAGAATCCTTGCCGATTGCCGAGGAGGGGTCATTGCCAACTGCCGATGAAGGGTCATTGCCGATTGCCGATAAGGGCTCGTTGCTGATTGCCGACAAGGGCTCGTTGCCGGTTGCCGATGGAAGATAGTTGCCGATTGCCGATAAGGTTCATTGCTGATTGCCGACGAGGAGATGTTGCCGATTGCCGATCGGGAAAGTATTGCCGATGCCGATGGGCATGACAGCGCTTGGTGGCAGCGGAAGACTACAGGTGTTCAAAGAAGGAAGTTGCAGGGATCTGCCGATGGAAAGTTTCCATCAAGGAAAAGTATAAGGAAACTGGTGTTTTGTACCAGTATTATTATAGTAGTTTGAGTGTGACACTTGCATAGGTCGCTTATTTTCCCTTAAAATAGGTGTTTTTGTTTAGGAAATAAATATTGTTATCCGGCTGCTACGCGAGTCAGTTTCCTTTAAAGTAGGAGTTTGTTTTAGGAAGGATACGTGTCGTGTCTTTGTACAACTCTCCATGCGGGAGTATAAATATGTGCCCGAGGGCTATGGAATAAAGAATCAATCCAATTCAAAACAAGTCAATTCTACTTTTATCCTACTTTTATCGCAATTTACACTTTTTATGCATTAGTTATAGCTTTAACGAGTTCTTCAAGCTTTCGACGGGCTGCATCACCTCGATCTCCGTCAAATCCTTGCTAGTTCCGCGTGGGAGTACCTCTAGGCTTTGGCAATCCGGGCGCATCACTGTTTGCCTCGTCTAGCTCTGCTCTAGTTATCCCTGATCAATCTGAGCCTTGACATCCGGGCGCATCGCTGTCGTCTCGTTCAGTTTGTTCTAGTTATCATCCTTGTCGATTGATTGGTCAAATCGACTGGCACGCCCTCGACATCGAGCTTTGGGTAATAGCCCGAGGTGTTCACAGATCTGACGCTTTTTGTGTCAACAAAAACATACGCATACAAACCCCTAGATCTCATCTACGGGTCTTGTAAGCTAATACTCATATCAATCCAGCCACCAAACCACAGGATGTAGGGTATTATGGCGATTTGCCAGCTCGAACCTGTCTAAATCTCCGTGTCTACGCTCTCTATGTCATGCTTGATCGCCGTTGCCACACCTCCGGCTACAATCTACTACCGTGGGGTACCCCAAAGTAGACTGCGACACATATTTCGTTGACACACGTCGCCTCCGGACCCACGCAACAGTAGCATCCGGATGCTCTTTTTGCTTGCGTCCAGATCCTATGCAGAGCCGATCCAGAGAGCTCCATCTCTCCGGACGATGGACCGGAGACCTGCGTCCGGACGACACTTAGCGTCCGAACCTTACACCAGAGAGGTCTAGAGTGCGCTATTTATCTGGCCGCAACTCCGGAGTTTGCGTCCGGATGCACAACAGCGTCCGGACCCTCTATCCAGAGAGGCCGAGACTTAGGGTATGCTTCCGGATGCACAGCTGATGGTCCGGACCACATCTCACTAGCGTCCGGACCTGCGTTCGGAGCTCTTCTGAGTTCCAAACCGAGCTGCCTCTTCTTCTCCAAGATTCCATGTCCTAACACCCTGTGATCTATCTCTTGTTCACCTGTGTTAGCCTTTATAATATATTTTCTTGGATTTTATTTAGTTCTGTGTGTCACTTAGTGTCGGATACCTAGAAATAGGGTACCCAATTTACCACACTCCACAAAAACAAAATCACCCTCGGGGGCTCTCCGCCCCGTCCGAGCTAGGGTGACGTCATCACCCTCGGGGGCTCCTCGTCCCCAAAACAACCAAAACAACAACATACCCTTGGGGGCTCCTTCGACTCGCCCGAGCTACGATGACGTCATCCGCGACACCATCTACCCTTGAAGGCTCTTCCGCCTCGTCCGAGCTGGGGTGACGTCATCCGTGACGTCCGTCCCCCTCGGGGGCTCTTCTGCCTCGTCCTAGTTGGGGGTAAAGTCATCCGTGACGTCCCTCCCCCTCGGAGGTCTCTTCCGCCGCAAGCAACCAGAGAAGCCCTAGCCCAGATAGTCAAAAGGTCCATAGTGCCCTTCGTCCTCAGGGATGGGGCTCCAAGGCATGAGCCACCATGTCTTGCCCTGTTACCTGTAACACCCTAGGTGTTAAGCTTGCATTTGCATATCATTTCATGAGCATGAGCACAAGCATTAATGCATTCATGCATTTCCATGATCATATGAAATGATAACCCTAAGTGATCACCTTGTTTTCATATGTGTATGTGTGAACCTACACTTAGCTTTAATTAAGTTATACTTGTTTAACCAAGTGCTTGATGTTTTGATCACTAATAATCACCTAGAAATATTTAGGGATGTTAATGGGACGATGTTTATGTTCATGATCAAGTATAAATGAGCTTCTAGGGTTTAAGCTTTAATGATTGACCCTAGGAACCCTTTTGCTTGATTTAACAAATTGAATTTGTTAATGACCTTGTATGAAAAAGTTGGCTTAAGCAAAGTTGTAGAGTTTTTAATTCTGCACAAACTTTGTTTAACCACCTTGAGGTGATTTGGATCCTAAAACACCCTAATTGGTCAATCAAGGCTGAATTGGGGGCTGTTTTAGCTTCTGAAATCATATATGTTGGTTTATCATATATGTGTACATGCATCCAGGATCGCCAGAGGGAGTGACATTGCTGGAGTTTGGGGAGATAGAAGGAGGAGTCCCACCAGAGTTGCAAGCTCCAGAAGCTCCCGAAGAAGGAGAACAAGGCCCTGACCTTCCTGAATGCCCTAATCACCTTCCCTCCACCTTTGTGAAAGGCAAGCCCCGGAGCATTATACACCTTCTTACTCTATTTAAAGTATTTTACTTACAGTTCAACCACTTGTTTGTGCATTAAGTTAGTAGGATTTGAGATGGAACCCCTTGCTGCATTATACCTTCCTTGTCCACTAAAAAGAACCTTGTAGGCCCAGGATCGAAACCTTGCTTAGCCATGCTTAGACTGGTAGCGTGGGTGGTCTATCATCCCCCACAAAGATAGGTTGCTGGTCACAATTGGCTATAGTTTGCTATCGTGGAAAATAACCATGTGGAAGTAATAAATCGAGACCGGGCGGACAAGGTGTTGTGAGCCACTTGACTTGGAGGTCTTGTGAGCGGGTTCTCTCTGCCTATGTCGCTAGGCACTGGATGGTGGTTGGACATCTACCGAAATTGAACGCATGCCTCTATTATAGTTGGCCGAATAACTCGTTTCGACCACGAAGCCTAACTATGTGGGTTCGCGCCGGTATCTCCCCCTACTTGGGTCATGAAGATTGCGAGCGGAATACTAGACCGTGGGCAAGCACCCTGAACGTCCTGGCCTAGAACCAAGGGCAGGCATTACTTGAGCTACCTGGCTACCATGGGTTGCTACTCATGCCTGTACCTGGAGATCCGCGGGCTACCCGAGAGACAATGAAGGTGACCCGCATAAGTGTGCCGACAGGCATACTTGGGTGTGATTGAGGAATAAACCTCCAGCTGGATAAGAATTCGATTCGAATCGCGGTCTCTCCCCGTCAGTGAGAAACTTGAAAGATCTTCCTCCCACTGTAGAAACCTGAACTCTAATAAGTAACCAAAAGATGGTTATGTGGTTTTATGCCAAGAACGATATGGTTATTAATGTTTGGTAACTCAATGATTGCTCTAGTACAGGTGCTAATGAGATCTTCTTAATGTTACTTAACCTGATGCTAAATGTTGTTTTCTAATGATGAGAATACATGAGTAATTAGGATGTTCTTTTATGCAAAACTCTGCTATCTCATGAGATCCACCTGATAAAGCCTTGCATAATCCTTGAAGTGTCTATGGTTATGTATCTATCTCTCTGTCGGGTAAGTCTAAATGAGTACAATTGAGTACTTAGGGTTTCTTTACCCTTGTTGCAGATGGTATGGTCTATTCTGGCTATTGCTAGGCGTGCCTCTACCCTGCATGTGATGAAGAGTGAAGGCCATGGGCAATGGTGAATTCTGATGTCTCTCCTTGTTGCTTTTGATGGGACTGTACTAGACTTGACACTATATTTGTGTTAAACAGTTTGCAATGGGTTTTGTAAACCTAAACTTCCGCTACTTTGATTTGAACTTAGTGTTGTAATAACACTTCTTTAAACTCAGTTGTAATATTATTTCGTTTCGAACTTATCACTGTGGATGTGCGGTTATTGAATCTAGTGTACGATCTCGGGTTGTTACTTGATTGTGGTTGGAGATCCTTCGAGATTTCAAGGACTACCGGGCTTATATGGGCTCTAGTGTGACAGAGTTTTCAGAAATGAGGACCATTGCACTAGTGCTCTTATATGTTGGGCGGTTCCGTGACATTATCCCCTGTGGTACAAGGTCTTGTGCTGCCTAACCGACGACTTACGTGCACCACGTTTGCGCCATACCTCCGATAGACACTTGAACAGGGATTAGGGCGTCATCAGCCCTGTATGACAGAACACGGGGGTGCCTGGCCCTGTGCGACCTACCCCTGCCCATGCCCAGGTAAGGGAGCAACGGAGTTCTCGGTCTCAAGGCGCATGGCTATAGCACAACAAGGACGAACAGGACCCGGACATGCGTCTACTGGCGCAATCTTCCTCAGGAAGGAAGGCAGAAAGAAGACAAAGCACTCCCACGACAGCAGCCGGAGCCGGGCTCATGTTCTCTCTCTCTACTGTACTCCTCCATTCCCCCTATGTATAAAGGGGGAGAATGGACCTCCAATCCGGCTCTCTGAACTCTTTTCCACTCATTCGCACAAACTCATACTCGCATTCACGCGAACCCTCACCAGAACCAAGAACCTCATACGCACGAGACCTGGGAATCGCTTTCCCTCTCTCACCATTGCTTGTAGCTCCCCTCTACGAGCTCTCCACGCTCGGTAACACGACTCCTCCTCAAACTGGACATAAGGCGTTCGTGCCTAAACCAATATAAATCTCTGTGTCCTCCGAGCGTAACCATCCGAACTCCGACATGCTTAGAAATTTACATGTTGGTCGTCTAGACCCCACCATTTTAGACACCGACAGTTGGCGTGCCAGGTAGGGGACCTTTGCGTGTCACCCCTAGTATCATTTACCGTAGATTCTTCATTCATCAACCCCTTCCTATCACATATATCGTTTACCCCTCTATACTAGTTGGTACTAAGTTGAGATACTCTCTAGGATCTCTTTCCAATTATCATTTCTAGCAAGGCTTTCCTTTGGGATAATATAAATTACGATACCTTGGATCACTCCTAGGTGTAGTGCTACAACGGTATAATCTGTGCGCTTGCAGATTTATCCAATAGTCATAAGAAATACCAACAAGCATTTCTGGTGCTGTTGCCGGGGAAAGCTTAGCCAAGAAATTTTAATTAGATTGACTCCAGAGATTCCCGTTAACTTAGTTATCAATTAGTCATAGGGGCTTACCCTGCCTGTGTCTTCCTTTATTGTGAAGCCAGACAGTGTATGTCACACCCGGTTTTAAGAACAAAACCAGGATCATCATATGTGTGCCCAGGAAGTCCAGACATACAACAACAAAAAAGGAGAATATCAAAATCAATGTTATATAGCGAAAACATAAATACATTGACACTCACATCAAAGTATAGTGGAACGATTACTAAACTTTCATCAAGCTCCAACTTCATAGGGACAGTTGACTCGGGTTTCTTACGCCTAGCACTTCTTCGAAACCTCACTAGATCCATCTTCTGTTACCCATCCAGGATTTTTATCCAAAATATTGAAAAGTAAAGCAAGCGTAAGTACATGTCCTACTCAACAAGATAACATGGGGTTCATGAGGCTCAAAAAGGATAGACACGGGTTTAACTGCATTAGCTTTTAATAAGTCATAGTTTTCGTAGTTGAGTAGCATCAAGTTCAACACAAGCCCAAATAACCACATGATCAAGTGAACGAGATATAATGCTTATATGAATAAGTCACAATAACAAATAACAACTGATGAGCCATGACATAAGGACATCACACAGTAAGGAGCCCAAGCCGCTCGTGACCGTGAGCACGGCTATCATGATAGTTTTTAACTCTACGCAGAGGTGTACATCTTTACCCACAAGTCGTGAATTTCCCTTTCGCCCGAGGAGATCAGCCTCTTAACCCTCTACCAAGGAAGGTCGGTAGGGTTCACTACGAGACCGTTCACAGGTTCCACTAATAGGTAATAACCCGCTACAAGTTTCCTCAACGAGATCCCGGAAGTGTTGACACCGTTTTTTGGCACGTGTCAATATGATCTAAGGATTGTGCCGATCGGCAAAAGGCTAGTTGTCGTTCCTTATCGGCATTGGATATTACCGGTCAGATTGCCGATAAAGGCAAGAATGTTGCTGATGCAGACAGGGACTTGTTGCCGATTGAGGCAGAAAGACTGTTGATGAAGGCAAGGGAATATTGCCGACAAGAAGAATATTGCCGATGAGGACGGAAAGCTGCCGATGAGTGATGATGCCGATGGAAGCAGGATGAAGTGGCTGGTGTCAGCGGAGAGCTGCCGATGGCGATAGAAGAAGGTTGCAGATTATCAAAGGGGTTAAAACTCACTCTGATCGGTAGCCGTTTTCTATCGACATCGGAAGGTCATTGGTCAAAGTTGCTGATGAGAATAAAACCAGGGCGCTAATGATAAAGCATGCAGAGATGTTGCCGATGAAGGATGACATGGCTAACGTGAGCATACAGTTGCCGATGGCGCTAAAAGGAAGTTGCGGATCTGAAGGATGTGTCGATGGAAAGTTTCATCGAGGAGAAGACATAAGGAAACTGGTGATCTTATACCAGTATTGTTATAGAAGTTTGAGTCCGACTCTTGCACGAGTCGTTTATTTCCTTAAAAATAGGAGTTTGTTTTGTTTAGGAAAGGTACGAGTCGTGTCTGTCTACAACTCCTATTGCCGGAGTATAAATATGCACCTAGGGGTCATGAGAAAATATATCAATCATATATCAAACAAATCAATCACTCTTATTTACTTTTACTGTAATTTACCCTTTTATTGCATTAGCTTTAGTTTATCTACGAGTTCTTCAAGCTTCGACGGGCTGCATCTCTTTGATCTCTGTCAAACCCTTGCAAGTTCCGCGTGGGAGTAATCTGAGCCTTGACATCCGGGCGCATTGCTGTTGTCTTGTTCAGCTCTGCTCTAGTTATCCTAATCAAGTTCGAGTCTTGACATCTGGGCGTATCGCCGTTGTCTTGTTTGGATCTTGTTCTAGTTATCGTCCTTGTCGATTAACTGGTCAAATTGACTGGCACACCTTTGGATATCGAATTCGGGTATAAGCCTGAGGTGTTCGCAGATCTTGACGCTTTTTGTGTCAAAACCTCTTTTGGCACACCCGGTGGGACCAATTACACATCTGCTATGGGTAATAATACCGAAGTCAATCCAAGCAACGTCATAGGATTCTCTGAAGTGAATCTGAGAGATGATTAGAGGCAGACTATGGAGCAGGCTATGGAGGAATACAAACAGTTATATCTCAAGTCCTTCAGCCTAAACAGAATCGGCGAAGCAGTCCAGAAGCAAGATCCTCCGTTGCCACGGCAGGTCACTTTCGACACCGATCCTGGTAAATTACAAGAGATGGTTAATTCTGCATTAAATCATATGTTAATTAGCCAATCCAATGTGTTGTCCGATACTGTATACAATGCTGTCAAGCAAACTTTCAAGGAAAGACAAGCACCATATTATGTTGGTCCAGCGTATCATCAACTCGGATCGGCATATGTTACGACCCCGTCGGCTGTTCCAAGGGTGTCTTCACCAATTATGAACCGATCTGCTAATGAAATCACGCCGCCAAGGTCGAGCCCAGCAAACATTACTCAACTGAATGCAAATCTGGTGGCGTCGACAATGTCTGGACCTGTGACCCAGAGTTAGCCAACTTCCGGCTGGTGGGGATACGGTATGCCTCCAACTCCATCTGCTGAACCCAGATTGGTCCAAGATGACAATGCAGGGTGGAAGGTTCCCGTGGCATCGACAACACTTGCACAACCGATGATTCCAGTGATGCATTATACTACATCCTCTCCAACGGTGCAATTGCCGCCAGGGAATCCTCAGGTGGCGATACCTGGAGTGGCTTATGCGCAACCATCGACAGGTTCATGGCCGATGCAGCAAGACGTTGCTATTGGGAACCAGCCCATATCGGCAATGGTTCCTCAAGCTATGGTACCCACAAATCAAGGCAATCATCCAAGGGTACAAGGGCCGCAAGCGCCTGGTTATCAGCCATCAGCAAGTCATATGCCGATGACATCTAATGTAAGTTGGATCGGTCAATTACCGATTCAGCAGCAAGTTGTGTAGCATGGATACTAAGTGGCGAGAGCTCCGCAGTATCATTCGCCAACGAGTCTGCAGAGTGAAATATCGGCACCCCAACCGATAAGTAGTATTTCGCCGCAGCACCCTCAGGAGAACGCGCACAATGAGACATCGGTATATCAGCCGATGAATATAATGCCACAGTACATCCCAGTGGGTGTTTAGAATTGCCCATCGACAAATAAGCCGATGCATAATACTCAATAGACTGATGCCGTAAGAGTGTCGGTTGCTCCGGCCTATTCATCGCAAAGATATGAAGAAGTGCATCAACCTGCTCAGCCAGTCAACATCCAATCAGTGCATCGGCAGGATCAAGATGCGTACTGGGCCGATAAGATTGCCAAAGTGGTGAAAGAGCAATTCGGTATCAAGCCTAAGGTTGATACATATTCTTATCGGACTCCATATCCTGCAGCTTATGATTTGATCCCTCTCCCAAATCGGTACAAAGTGCCAGATTTCACCAAATTTTCTGGTCAAGATGATATATCAACAATGGAGCAGATTAATCGCTTCATTATCCAATGTGGAGAGGCAGCCAGCAGAGATGAACTGAGGCTGAGAATGTTCTCATCATCGTTATCGGGATCTGCATTTACATGGTTTATTTCACTACCTCCAAGTTCTGTGATCACTTGGGCCGATCTAGAGAAGTAGTTTCACAAGTATTTCTTCGCAGGTGTGCATGAAAAGAAGCTTACCGATTTGGTCAAATTGAAGCAGCGTAATGATGAATCGGTAGAAAGCTTCATGCAAAGACTGTGAGACGTGAAGAACAAGTGCTATAGCTTAGTACTTGATGATCGACAATTGGCGGATTTTGCCTGCCAGGGATTACTGCCGCACATTAGGGACAAATACGCATCTCAAGAGTTTGAAAGCTTGAACCATCTTGTGCAAAGGGTTGCCGATCAAGACACCAAAGTTTTTGAGCCTACAGGAAATTGGGATGAGGAGGTGTCTTTAACTAAGAAGACAGATTCGGACGAAGAAGCAAGTATCGATTTAGTTGAATGGGTAGAGAATAAAAAACCGATGTCTTGTCCGTTCGACCAGAAAGAAGCTGAGAGATTCACCTTTGATATCACCAAGGCCGATAGGATGTTTGACCTATTACTTCAAGAAGGGAGGATTAGGCTGGCGCCTAACCAGGTGATTCCATCGGCCGAAGAGCTCAGAAGGATCAGGTACTGCAAGTGGCACAATGCATCTTCGCACAGTACCAATGATTGCAAAGTCTTTAGGCAGCAGTTGCAATCAGAAATTGAATCTGGGCGAATCAAGTTTGAAAATTCCAAAGCCCAGAAGCCAATGAAGATTGACCAGCACCCATTTCCAAATAATATGGTGGAAACTAGTGGGAAAACTAAGGTGCTGACATCGGAAGCTGCCAAGAAAAGTGCATCGGTAGATCCTGAACATCAGATAGCTGCGCATGAAGTAACAGGGAAGAGGGTTGCCGATGAAAGTAGTAACACCAGGAGATCTCATGGTGTTATAATCACGCATAGGCGACCAAGGCAAGAGTATCGGCAGTCATGAGAGGAGCGATATCGGTAGCAAGAGGAAGAAAGGTGCCAAGAGTGGCTTCGGCATAAGGACCACTGGAAGTGTCCCTTATTTGTTCACTGCTGGGAAGAAGGCATCAAGCTTCCCACTGCCGATAATTTCCCTGAATGCAATGGGTATTACCCTGCCGATCGGTCAAAAAAGAAGCCTCATTTTAACGATCGGATATCAAACTATGGCAGGCCGATCAGAGAAAAAGGATCAGCACATGATCGGCTGGGGGGCAAGCTCAGTGCACATGACAGGCTTGGCAGACATGTTGATCAGGAGGAGCTTGAAGAGATGGCCAATGCCAGAATGCCCGATGAAGAAATTTTCTCCAGGGATCCAAACATAAGAGGTAGTGCAGATACAAGCAATAAGAAACAATACCAACCTGTTTGGAAAACCAGGCTCCCTCAATGGTGCCCCAAGGGTCTTACAAAGACTCAAAGAAGGAGGATGCAGCGTGAGCGCCAAGAAGATTTGTGTCGCGATGAAAATCCTTCGAGAAGGAAATCTTCAGACAAGCGATGAAGGCCAAAGCGCAAAGATGAGAATCCATCGGCAGATGTCAATATGTTGCCGATAGCGTAACTAGAGTCGATGGCCTTAGGCATTTTGGCGCAGGAACAATGCTTGATGAGCCCTAGTGTTTCAACTATTGCACTTGGGGCATCGGCAGGCTGAGCGTGAAGAGTTTGTACACTGGGAGCAGCATTGCTGATGAATTTGTTGGCTGTAAAAGGAGATATTTGATACAAGCCGAAAGATTGTAAGAGTGGCTTTGCAATGCTTATGCACAATAGTCAAGGAAGTGGTGCAGACATCTTGGAAGAGGAGGTTACAATAGTGGAAATTTTGGTGCATAAGATATCTTATACTTCGAAATTGGGGGGCATGTGTTGACACCGTTTTTTGGCACGTGTCAATATGATCTAAGGATTGTGCCGATCGGCAAAAGGCTAGTTGCCGTTCCTTATCGGCATTGGATATTACCGGTCAGATTGCCGATAAAGGCAAGAATGTTGCTGATGCAGACAGAGACTTGTTGCCGATTGAGACAGAAAGACTGTTGATGAAGGCAAGGGAATATTGCCGACAAGAAGAATATTGCCGATGAGGACGGAAAGCTGCCGATGAGTGATGATGCCGATGGAAGCAGGATGAAGTGGCTGGTGTCAGCGAAGAGCTGCCGATGGCGATAGAAGAAGGTTGCAGATTATCAAAGGGGTTAAAACTCACTTTGATCGGTAGCCGTTTTCTATCGACATCGGAAGGTCATCGGTCAAAGTTGCTGATGAGAATAAAACCAGGGCGCTAATGATAAAGCATGCAGAGATGTTGCCGATGAAGGATGACATGGCTAACGTGAGCATCCAGTTGCCGATGGCGCTAAAAGGAAGTTGCGGATCGGAAGGATGTGTCGATGGAAAGTTTCATCGAGGAGAAGACGTAAGGAAACTAGTGATCTTATACCAGTATTGTTATAGAAGTTTGAGTCCGACTCTTGCACGAGTCGTTTATTTCCTTAAAAATAGGAGTTTGTTTTGTTTAGGAAAGGTACGAGTCGTGTCTGTCTACATCTCCTATTGCCGGAGTATAAATATGTATCTAGGGGTCATGAGAAAATATATCAATCATATATCAAACAAATCAATTACTGTTACTTACTTTTACTGCAATTTACCCTTTTATTGCATTAGCTTTAGTTTATCTACGAGTTCTTCAAGCTTCGACGGGCTGCATCTCCTTGATCTCCGTCAAACCCTTGCAAGTTCCGCGTGGGAGTAATCTGAGCCTTGACATCCGGGCGCATCGCTGTTGTCTCGTTCAACTCGGCTCTAGTTATCCTGATCGAGTCTGAGTCTTGACATCCGGGCGTATCGCCGTTGTCTTGTTTGGATCTTGTTCTAGTTATTGTCCTTGTCGATTAACTGGTCAAATCGATTGGCACACCTTTGGATATCGAATTCGGGTATAAGCCCGAGGTGTACGCAGATCCTGACGCTTTTTGTGTCA
>CM039125.1:24317712-24428298 GCA_022036555.1 Microstegium vimineum
TTTCAAACGTATCGGCAACTGACTTTTCTGCCAACAGGCCGATGACTTAATCCCAAGAAAAAGCAGAAGCGACAAAACCTTTACCTTACGACCGATGAATCCTACATCGGTAATTGGCTGCAGGGCCCCTTCGTTGGCCTCCCTTATGCATCAAAAGATACCCAAGGTCACCCTCAAACCCAAGTCAACACCAGCTGGGGTTGCTGTTACTCCATCGGTCGCTGCCACCGTCTTGGTGCAAGCTTTCACGGTAACAAACTCAAGCCGATCACAAAAATTTATTGGTAATTCTCACTAACCATTGACTTGTACTAAATGTTTTTTCCTCTACAGCAGACAAGTTCATCGGCGGCCGTTCCAAGTGTACAAACTTCTCAAACTCGGCCTGCCGATGCCCCCCAAGTGCAACAGTCAAAACGCCAAGGCTCACCAAGCGTTGCTCCCCAACCGAAACACTTAATGACATTAGTTTTAATCACATCACCGACGGCTTCTTCCCAATCTCCTATCGATGCGCCAACACCAGAGCTAGCATCAGCATTTATCCCTAATCAAATGCCAGCTAAAGTTTCCCTCCAAGGAACAGTATCAGCACCACAGGAGTTAGCCATCACAACAATAGATACAACATCAGCATCGGCATCAGCACCGGCACCAACTATTCCATCCACAAAAGCAAGTTCATCGGCAATTATTGCCGATCCTCAAGACACAGCTACATCGGCTGCTCCGCCAAGTCCAAGGCGAGAAATTGCACTAAAGTAGGTAAATCATCTGTCTATCATAAACTCGCAAGACACATGCTTTCGACAAACTCTAATTCTTTTCTTTTCAGGCCCAAGACTCTCCCAGCAGCTTATTCTCCTTCGCTATCAACATATCAGACGATGATGATGAAGAAGAAAGCTCTGTCCAAGCTTCAGACACCATATCGGCAGAAGTAAGATCTAGACTCGAAGCACTGCTACCTTTACTGCAACAAAGTACGCCCCAACTTATCCAAGATTCTAGTGCAATAAGGGTAGCTTTCAAGGCAATTCAAGGTCATCTGCCTGCCAATATCAAAGAAACACTCTTCCAAGCAGCGTTCCTTGAGAGTCGACAACTACAATATCAAAGGGCTTCACGTCGTATTGCCGATAGAGCCATCCAAGCAAAGATCGAAGAAGAACTGCTTAAATTCAAGCAAACTACTGAAGAAAAACACAAGGGCATCGGCCGCTTGGAAGCTTCTGGTGTCGAGCTTGAACAGGAACTCACCCGTCTATCGGCACGGAAAGAAGAATTGCTGGCAGAGCTAAAGAAAGTCGACGAAGCTTTAGATGCGACCAACCAAAAGAAGGCTCAAATTCCTGATGCCACCAAAGCTCTACAACAAGAAAGAGATGTCGATGCTCGCCAAGCCCTTCTGTTGAGTAAGAAAATTAAGCCAATTGAAGGTGTTGCCGATGATGATGCCAAGGAGATAGAGGAAGCAGACCAAATTCGCCTTCGTGCGATCTCATCCATTCAGTCTCTGTTGTAATTTACTGCATCGGCAATTGTGAACTCGATGACCAATCCTCTTGTATTATAACTTTAATGCCTTTCTACCGATGTTTTTGTACAATAATTTTGTCATCGGTATATATGTATTGCTTTATGCATCCATCCAGATACTAGGATAATATTTATTTAAATATTTACCATTGATTGCTCTAGAAAACACAACCCCTTCGAGGGTTTCCAAAATATACGCATTGCCAGGAACAGACTGTTTTATCTGAAAAGGACCCTCCCAATTAGGAGACCATTTTCCAAACTTTGAACTCTTAGTCCCAATCAGTAAAATCAGTTTCCATACTAGATCACCATCGGCAAACTCTTTCGTTTTCACTTTCTTGTTATACCATCTGGCAACCCTTTTCTTGTTCTCTTCAATGCTGATTAGAGCTCTCAACCGATGACTCGCTAGATCTTCTAATTCATCCTTCATAAGGACATCATATTCATCGGCTGTCAATTGATCTTGAGAAAACAATCAGCTAGAACCAGTTCTAACTTCCCAAGGTAGGACAACATTGTGTCCGTAAACCAACTGGTACGGCGAAACTTTAGTTGCGCAATGGCATGCCATCCGATACGACCACAAAGCCTCATTTAACACTATATGGCACCTCCTAGGGTTTTCTTCAATCTTGCGCTTGATAAGCTTAATGACCCCTTTATTAGTTGCTTTGGCCTAACCATTAGCTTGAGCATAATAAGGAGAAGAGTTCAACACCTTAAACCCCATACCAGCAGCAAATTCATCAAACTCCCCCGATGTGAACATGGTTCCTTGATCAGTTGTAATAGTTTGAGGAATACCAAATCGGTAAACAATATGCTCTTTAACAAAGTCTATCATGTTTACCGATGTCACCTTCTTCAAAGGAATAGCTTCAACCCACTTCGTGAAATAATCGGTGGCAACAAGTATAAATTTGTGCCCTTTACTCGACGGTGGATAAATTTGGCCGATGAGATCAATGGCCCATCCTCTAAACGGCCAAGGCTTGATAATAGGATTCATTGCCGATGCGGGTGCTCTCTGAACATTACCAAACCTCTGACAATCCTGACACCCTTTGAAGTAATTAAAACAATCTTCAAGAATTGTCAGTCAATAATATCCATTTCGCCTAATCATCCATTTCATTTTGAATGCCGATTGATGTGCTCCACATACTCCTTCATGAATCTCACCCATCAACCTCTTCGATTCTTCTTCACTGAGGCATCTGAGGAAAACTCCATCAATCGTACGATAATATAATTCATCATCAAGGGGTACATACTTAGTAGCCTAAAACCTCAACCGTCTTTCAACCTTTTAGACGGATCCCTTAAGTAACTGGCAATCTCTTTTCTCCAGTCATCGGCAACCATTACCGATGTCATTACTTCTTGAATCGGCTGATACCCCGAAGCGTGTTGTGCTAACCGATTAGCCTATTCATTATGCAGATGGGGAATATGTTCGAGGCGGTACTCTTTAAATTCTTTTAACAATTGCAAACACTTCTCATGGGGTGCAATCAAAATTTCACTTCGGCATTCATATATTCCAGCCAACCGATTGATCACCAACATGGAATCGCCAAAGATTTTGATAGCATCGGCACGTACTTCCCTGAGTAATTCCAACCCTTTTAACAAAGCCTGATATTCAGCTTGATTGTTTGTCGAAGTAGCGGCGATCAGCAATGAGACTTCATACTTTTGTCCTTTGGGCGAAATTAAGACAACGTCGATACCTGCTCCTTCTTTACACGTGGATCCATCAAAGAATAAGGCCCAAGGAGCAATTTCCACGGAATTCACTGTACCACAATGCTGAGTAACAAAGTCGGCCATCACCTGACCCTTAACTGCCTTAGTCGATTCATACCTTAAATCAAACTCTGACAGCACTAGAATCCATTTGCCGATCCTTCCACTCAATATTGGCATCGGCAACATGTATTTAACCACATCGTCTTTGCATATGATAGTAAATTCAGCCGATAGCAAATAATGCCTTAATTTCATGCAAGAGAAGTACAGGCACAAACACAATCTCTCAACAGTCGAATATCTGGTTTCAGCATCCACCAGCCTTCTACTCAAATAATAAATCACTCGTTCTTTCCCTTCAAATTCTTGGATTAAGGCTGATCCGATAACGCCATCATCGGTAGACAAATATAATCTGAAAGGCTTCCCGTATTGAGGCGGAACCAGGACCGGAGGATTTACCAAATATCTCTTAATTTCTTCTAAAGCTGATTGTTGTTCTTCCTTCCATGCAAATTCTTGACCGACCTTCAGTTTTAGCAACAGACTAAAGGACTTAATCTTCCCGGACAAATTAGATATAAATCTTCTGATAAAATTAATTTTGCCGATCAAAGATTGCAACTCAGTTTTGTTTGTAGGAGCAACCACCTTATTAATTGAATCAATGGATTTTCTGCCAATTTCGATACCCCTTTAATGCACCATGCAACCTAGAAATTGACCTGCTGATACACCAAATGCACACTTATTCGGATTCATCTTTAACCCATGTTCCCTTGTGCACTCTAGAATTTTCCGCAAATCGGCAAGATGCTTCTCAAAATTTCTAGATTTGACCACCACATCGTCAATATAGATTACAACCAACGTGCCGATGTACTTATGAAAAATAAAATTCATCGCCCTCTGATAAGTAGCACCGGCGTTCTTCAGGCCAAAAGTCATCACGATCCATTCAAATAAACCGACATGACCTGGACATCTGAAAGCAGTCTTGGATATATCTTCTTCAGCCATGAATATCTGATTATACCCAGCGTTACCATCCATAAAACTAATGATTTGATGACCATCCACAGCATCAACCAATAGATCAACAACGGGCATCGGGTAACCGTCCATCGGCGTAGCTTTATTGAGATTCCTGAAGTCAATACAAACACGAAGTTTTCGATTTTTCTTATACATAGGAACCACATTAGAAATCCATTCGGTGTATCGGCATTGCCGAATAAAACTAGCCTCAATTAATTTTGTAATTTCAGCCTTAATATCGGGCAACACATTAGGATTACTTCTGCGTGCTGGTTGCCGATGTCGATGGAAACCATATTTAACAGGTAGCCGATGTTCAACTATTGATCGGTCTAAACCAGGCATCTCTGTATAATCCCAAGCAAAACAGTCTTTATATTCTTTTAATAAATCGCTCAACTGGTCTTTACATTGCAAATCTAACTTAGCACTAATAAAAGTTGGCCTAGGCTTCCTACCATCGCCGATATCTATTTCCAGCAAATCATCGGCTAATGTGAACCCCTGCCTAAGTTTTCCAACATCGGCGAACTGATCCATTAAAACTCTTCTTCAGAACCGACTGTTTGGATCGGTGTAATCCGGTAATCGATCACTTTGAGAAATTCTGTATCCCAGGCTTCACCTGATATGCATTTGGTCTGTTCATAAGTTTCCGATTTTGCCGATGCAACAATTGATGGGGCCTCACTTCGGACGACTTCAATCTTGTCTCCAACCCATTGCACGAGGCTTTGGTGCATCATGGAAGGAATACAACAATTAGCATGGATCCAATCCCTCCCTAGGAGCAAGTTGTAGGTATCCTTGCCACTGATCACAAAAAACGTCGTTGGCAAAGTTTTGCTGCCGATGGTCAACTCAACGCATACTGCTCCCATAGCTGGTGACACATTGCCTTCAAAAGCTTTAAGCTTCATGTCTGTCTTGACTAAGTCTTGGTCACCTTTCCCAAACTTCCTGAATATGACGTACGACATTATGTTGTTCGACGCTCCGCCATCTACTAGCATTTTTTACACCGGCTACCCATCAACTTTGCCCTTGACAAACAAGGCTCTTAAATGCTGCCTTTCGTCATCGGCAGGTTTTTCAAATACACCTGCCATCGGATCCAGTACTAACTACGCCATTGTAACACCCCAAATTTTTGCTTTGTGGAAAAATAGTAATAAAATGATTTAATTACAATTTTTGTGCTCATGAAAACATAGGAAATAAAACTTTTCACCAAAATATTAAAATTTGAAGTAGAAACATGTTTGTGCATTCATGTTGGAGCATTGGATTTATTGTGGTGGTTTCAAAACTTGTTTTGCAAATGTCTTAAAAATATATTTGAAGTAAAGGAAAAGAAAGGCAAAACAAAAAAAACAAAACAAATGAAAAAGGGATTTCTTTTTCCCTCCTCCCTCCTCTCTCTATTTCTGGCCCGAAGGCCTTTTCCCCCACCTTTCTCCTCCTTCCCCCTCGGCCCAGCCGGCCACCCGCGACCTTCTCTCTCCCTCCCGCGCAGGCCCGGCCCAGTCCCCCCTCCCGCTTGGGCCTCCCTGCCCGGCCTGCCCAGCCTCTTCCCCCTCTCTCGCCTTGCACCAGCGCGGCCCAGCAGCCGCGGCGGCCCGCCAGCCGCTCTTCCTCCCCTGCGCGGCCCAACTCCCTCCCCCTCCCCCGCAGCCCAGCGCTCCTTCCCCCACCCAGGCCGGCCCAGCTTCCCAGCTCTGCCCCTCAGCGCGCGCGGCCCAGAACGGCAGCAGCCCAGCTCGCCCCCTACGCGGCCCAGCCGCCAAAACCCTAGCCCCTCTCCCCTCCCCCTATAAATTTCCCCCCAGCCCCCCCTCTCCTACTCACCACGCACGCCACCAGCCGCCAAAAGCTGGGCAGCCAGCCCAGACGTGCCACGTGGCACCCGGCCGGACCCCGCCGTCATAGCTGCGCATCTTGCAAAAAGGCCCCCGAGTTTTGGTAAATTTTAATCCGCAGTTCAGTCTTCCCGTGGGACGAGATGACGGGGAAGAACTGCGCATACCGCATGACTCCCCCTATTATCTCACGTCCGACAACACGAGACGGTGGCGCTCCGAACTTCCTCTGAGTCCGGTTTTGCTCTCAAAGGGCCACCCGCCAGGGCGGCTCAAGTGACTCTCTGACGAGACCTTGGAGGAAGAATCTAGGGCAAGCCATACTGTGGGGATGTGTATCCTCCCACAGACGGCCGGCCCTATTTATAGCCCGCTAGGGCACTCACACGGCAGCAGACCCATGAAGCTACAACACTCGCCTCCCAACCAGACCGCACTGTACGTCAATACCCACTTCAAGAGGGTGTGGCGTGGCCATAAATTTCCAAGCAGACGGTAGGCTCAGGGTGTGCCGTTCAAAGTTTTGACCGCTGAGCGGGCAGTGCTCTGGCACCACCCCTCAAACGGGAAAAACACAGCACGCCCACTTTTGGGCTGCAGGTGGACGCAGTCAGACCACGATACCGACAACATAGCTTCGACCGGTCAGCCATCCGTACCGACCGAAAGACAGCACAGCGCAGTGCCAATTCGTCATTTGAAGATGCGTCAGCCTAGGTTCAACATTCCACCCCGTGGCTGGACTGGTGTGCAAGCAGAGCTCTAGCTCCGGCGTACGGAACACTCCACCTCTTTCCCCTGCCTCGTAGGGGGAACAAAGGGACAACCACTATACAAGTCTACTGGATAAGCCCTTAGGAGGAAACATCTCCCTCCTAAGGCCTCGGGGGATACACCCGGCGGGTGCGCTCGTGCGCACCCACCGGAATCCAAAAACTTAACCAAAACACCATAAGCACTCTCGGAAGCCTCCGGTGTAGTCCTTCACTACATTGCAGGCTTGGGGGCTACTGTCGGATACCTAGAAATAGGGTACCCAATTTACCACACTCCACAAAAAGAAAATCACCCTCGGGGGCTCTCCACACCATCCGAGCTAGGGTGATGTCATCACCCTCGGGGACTCTTCGTCCCCAAACCAACCAAAACAACAACATACCCTCAGGGGCTCTTCCGACTCGCCCGAGCTACGTTGACGTCATCCGCGATGCCATCTACCCTCGGAGGCTCTTCTGCCTCGTCCGAGCTGGGGTGACGTCATCCGTGACGTCCCTCCCCCTTGGGGGCTCTTCCGCCTCGTCCGAGCTGGGGTAACATCATCCGTGACGTCCCTCCCCCTCGAAGGCCTCTTCCGTCGCAAGCAACCAGAGAAGCCCTAGCCCAGAGAGTCAAAAGGTCCACTGTGCCCTTCGTCCTCAGGGATGGGGCTCCAAGGCTTGAGCCACCATGCCTTGCCCTGTTGCACCCCTGCGGTACAAGGTCATTTGCTGCCTAACCGATGACTTACGCGCACCACGTTTGCGCCATACCTCCGATAGACACTTGAACAGGGATTAGGGCGTCATGAGCCCTGTATGACGGAACACGGGGTGCCTGGCCCTGTGTGACCAGCCCCTGCCCATGCCCATGTAAGGAAACAGCGGAGTTCCCGGTCTCAAGGCGCATGAAAATTCCACTTTGGTAGTATTAGCTCCCCCTACATATGTGATATATGAGTTTGGTTCATTTTGATCACATATGTATGAATAGGATTTGTGGGAGAGTGAATGCTACCAAATGATGCTAAGGTGTGTAGGATGGACATTTGAAGCGTGATACCAATCAGAGTGGAATGTGAAACCATCCTTAGAACCATGAATGCCTAGAAACCACTTGACAACTATTTTGAGAGCAAGCTTGAAATACCACTTGAAAAGCTACTATAAGCATACTAGTACTTCAAGCACCAAGTCAATTTAGTTTCTAGCATTCATCACACAAGCATATCATGAATATAGATACAATGCAAGCAAGCACTTATGAATGCACAAAGATATGTAACAACTTTATTCATAGGTTTGCTCCCCCTACTTGTGTGCTTTCATTTTCAAAATATTTTTCTTTGTCTCTTACTACTTACTTCCCCCCCTTTGTCATCTATTATCATAAAAGATGTGCTCAAAGGTTTGATTATTTGAGAGAAGTGTTAGTTGTGGTTCAATCTAGATTACTTGCCCCAAGTATTTAACTCGGTTTTAAACCATGGACAAGCTTATTCACACGTCCTAAAATGGTTATCTTGCCCATGTTGAGCTAAACATTTGAAGTTCATATTGTATATCAAACACTAGGATTGCAAGCCCACAAATATGTCATATGTTACCACTAGATGATATCAAGCATAGAAGCAATAGTGGTACCATATAAGCATCAAATCATTTGATTTTGATGAATGAGCCTAATGAATTGATGTCTAGATGCACTAACAACTCCTAATAAGGATGAATGACATGAGAAACAACTTGTACCTTGCATAGCTTGAAGGAGAGGCATGTCATATATGGGGGTGCATCAACATATATTTGAGAAGTCAAGAATGTTCAATTCATTCCTTAGCTTGCAAAATCACTTCTCATCTAATGGCTTGGTGAAAATGTCGGCAAGTTGTTCATCGGTGCCAACACTTGTGATTTTTATATCACCCTGGAGTTGATGATCCCTTATGAAGTGGTGCCTCACATCAATGTGCTTGGTTCTTGAATGTTGAACCTGATTGTTGGTTAGTTTCACCGCACTTTCATTGTCACATAGCAATGGCACTTGCTTGAATTTGATTCCAAAGTCATCCAAAGTTGCTGTCATCTAAAGAAATTGAGCACAACAACTACACGCACTTATGTATTCGGCTTCGGAGGTAGAGAGTGCAACACTATTTTTCTTCTTTGATGACCAAGATACAAGTGACATGCCTAGCAATTGACATGTGCCCGATGTGCTCTTTCTATTGATCTTTCATCCCGCATAGTCGGAGTCCTAATATCCAATCAATTCAAAGTTGGACCCCTTGGGATACCACAATCCAACATCTTGTGTATGTTTCAAGTACCTCAATATTATCTTTGTAGCCTTCAAGTGACTTTCTCTTGGAGAGGCTTGGAATCTTGCACACATTTTTTTCCAACACGGTCGTAACCGAATTTCATTACCCAAAAGCAATGAAATTACACAGAGAGTATGATCGTATCGTTTTAAGGAACAAAGCTTGATATACTAAACATCACATCCGGCCTAGAAGCGGTCACATAGAGTAGGCTTCCAATCATAGACCGATATAACTTTTGATCCACCATGTTGCCACTAGCATCACTATCCAAGTGTCCATTAGTGCCCATTGGAGTGCTAATGCCTTTAGACTCTTCTAAGACAAACTTCTTCATCATATCCTTGATGTACTTGCCTTGACTCAAAAAGGTGTCGTTCTTCAATTGCTTGATTTGAAGACCAAGGAAGTAGCTAAGTTCACCAATCATCGACATTTCAAACCCATTTGCCATCATCTTGCCAAATTCTTCACAAAATTCTTGATTGGTTGAACCGAATATGATATCATCCACATATATTTGGAGCACAAATAGATCCTTGACAAGCTTCTTGGTGAAGAGAGTAGTATCAACCTTCCCCATGATGAGCCCTTTTGATAGGAGGAAGTCCCTCAATCTTTCATACCATCCTCTAGGTGCTTGCTTCAAGCCATATAAAGCCTTCCTCAACTTGTACACATGGTTGGGCTTCTTGTCATCTTCAAATCCGGGAGGTTGCTCTACATATACTAGAACCTTGATGTAGCCATTCAAGAAAGCACTCTTCACATCCATTTGGTATAGCTTGATGTTGTGTGCACATGCATAGGCCAATAGAATTCTAATTGCCTCTAATCTTGCAACCGGTGCATAGGTTTCTCCAAAGTCAAGACCCTCAACTTGAGTGTATCCTTGAGCTACCAATCTTGATTTGTTCCTCAAAACTATACCATCTTGGTCTTGTTTGTTTCTAAGTACCCATCTTGTGCCAATCACATTGTAGTTCCTAGGTCTTTCAACTAGTTCCCAAACTTGGTTTCTAGTGAAATTGTTGAGCTCTTCATGCATAGCATTGACCCAATCAATATCTTGTAGGGCTTCATCAATCTTTGTTGGCTCTATGGATGATACAAAAGAGTAGTGCTCACAAAAGGATGCCAATCTTGATCTTGTTTGAACACCACTTTTAATGTCACCAACAATTTGATCAATAGGGTGATCTCTTGCAATGTTGGTCGGTTGGAGAGGTGGAACTTGATTGCTTGAGCTTGGTTGAGATGAACTAGCAACTTGTTGATCTTGTGCTTGAGAACCACTAGCTTGCTTGATAGGTGAGTTGCACACTTGATCTTTGTCATCTTCGATGTCAATCACTTGCCTAGGCCGAATGTCACCAATATCCATGCTCTTCATAGCATTTTCCAATTGAGATCCACTCACATCTTCTAGATTCCCATTCTCATCTTGGGAGCCATTGGTTTCATCAAATTCAATATCATGAACCTCCTCAAGTATACCACTATCCGAATTCCACACTTTATAGGCTTTGCTTGTGGTTGAGTACCAAGTAAGAACCCTTCATCACATTTCTTGTCAAACTTCTCAAGTCTTGTCCCTTTCTTCAAGATGTAGCATTTGCACCCAAAGACTCTAAAGTATGCAATGTTGGGCTTCCTTCCATTCAATAGCTCATAAGGTGTCTTCTCCATCATTGGGTGACAATATAACCGGTTGCTAAAGTAGCAAGCGATGCTGATAGCTTCGGCCCAAAAGGATTAGATTGTACTCACTAAGCATAGATCTTGCCATATCAATCAATGTTCTATTCTTCCTCTCAACAAGGCCATTTGATTGTGGAGTGTACTTGGCCGAGAGTTCATGCTTGATTCCCAATTCATCACATAGCTCCTCAACTCTTGTATTCTTGAATTCACTTCCATTGTCACTTCTCACTTTCTTGATTGTAGTTTCAAACTCATTGTGACATCTCTTGACAAAAGATTTGAATGTGGCAAATGTATCACTCTTGTCATTGAGAAAGAATACCCAAGTATATCTTGTAAGATCATTGTTGATGGTAATTAAGAGATATTTTGTCACCATTAAAATACCGTCAACATCCTCATTTTCAAAGGAAAACAACCATAACCTGAACATATTGTGCCAAATAACTGGTTCCACATATCCCTTGACTATTTGATGCAGGTAATGACAAATGGGGTCTTTTGGGAGCCAGTGGGCCCACTTAGGGGGTCGGCCGACCACCCTATGGACCCAATTGGCATCCTGAGCCCCCTTGATCCATGTAACACCCTCAAGAATACTCCGTACCCTTGGATCCAAGTGTATTCACATCCCAATGGTCCAGATTCACAGCATAAGGATCCATGGGTCCACATCAAGAAGATTAACGTGACAACTCAACTCAGGACCAACATCCAAGGCATATGACAGGTGGGACCAGTATCCAGGAGGCAGAGGTGGCCCACAGACCCCACATGGGGTTCGGTCGAACCATAGGTGGGGCCCACCAGGCCCCCACTTAGCCCCTGAGTATTGGGCCATCTTCTAGAAGACCCAGGAGGGCCCACAAGCCATTTAGGGGTTCGACCGAACCACCCCTATGGCGGTTTCACCCCCTCAACCGCCTCACTCACTCCCCACATGATGGAAATCAACACCATCCATGCCTTGGTCGGTTTCTAAGTCGGTTGGATCCAACGGTGCTTGATGAAGGTGACTCGGATCGCTGACGTGGCACCGGAATAGCCCCTACTCCACCTTTAGCTATAAATAGGCCCATAGAGCTCCCTTGTCATTCATGCCTCATTGGAGAAACTACTCTCTAGTCTCTTAGCGGAGCTCTTCAGTAGTGTTATGCTAGATGGAGGACAGTGAGGAGCATTCTGGAGAAAGCCTCGAGTCTGTCGGGAATCTTCTACGGAGTTCTTCTGTAAGTGACTTCTTCTGAGTTCTTTATAGTGTTCAGTACTCTAAATCTGGTTTAGCTGTTATACAACTTTTCACGCTTGATCATCTGAAGGACCGATAACGACGACCAGAGGGGCGGGGTAAATGGGAGCCAAATAAAATTCAACTCAAAGACTTGGCCCTTGTCCCAAACTCACACCCAAAACTTGACCTCGGAAGAACCGAATTGCACACGACCTAACAAGTAGGTGGACATCTTAGGAAGACCCCTAAAGGTGCAGCGGAGCAGTCGGAGAAGATGGAGAACAATCGAAGCCACGAACTCGAAACCGATACACCGAGAGAGGTACTCTCAACCCCTAGAGAGAAGAGGCAAGAGCACACCCAAAAATAGTTATGAGAACGGTCTCAAAAGTTCCTAATCATGTTCATTATGTGAATACGAATCCAACTCAACAAACGGAACTTCATTCGGAGTCCGAACGAGCGAGAAACAACCAAAACAACGATACCACAGGACTAGTCTGGAGCTTGGTCCGGAGCTAGGGGCTGCTCTGCAGACTTTCGCCCAGACCACAGGACCACTCGCCTATGGTCCGGAGCCTTGTCCAAAGTTATCTGGAGGGTGGTCCGGAGCTCAAGAACAGCGCACAGAAAACCCGCGAAAACCGATTTCACTCCGCCAAATCTTCCCAAAACTCAACCAAATGAACTCCAACTGCAACCAAACTTTGTAGGCATGATCCTTGTGCAGTTGGGGAGCTATCCCGAAGAAATCATCGCTCAATTTGGAGAGGATAAACGGGAACACTCGGATTTGGGGGAGAAAAGGCAAAACGAAGAACACCACAAAGAAATCGTCCGATCTACGCACTCGTGAGGTTTGAGGTGAATTCCTTCGGTGCCAAGATGCTCCTCATGAATACGAACAACTTGTTTCAAGTGGATTTTTCAAAGCTCCTCTCAACAAAGAGAAATCAACTCGGGAAAAGGAGAGAGCAAAAGCAAAACACGAAGAACACAAGCAACCGGGGAAACTCGATCAAGAAACTAACCGTGCCATGGCACTCGGAGAGTCGGGCCTCCGATTCCCACCAAAAGATTCGAGTTCTTACACAGGTTGGTGAAATCAACCTAGGGATCTCATGAACTAGAGAGAGGGTAGAGAGAGAGAGAGTTGGGGCAAATGATTAGGGTTCAAGAGATAGGATGAGGATACCCCTTCATCCTCTATTTATCGGAGCTTTGGCTATTTCCCAAAGACCCCCTTAGATACAAGACCGAATTACCTAGCCTTAAGACATTGTAATCCAAGTCGATAACTCTCAGCCACTCATTTGAATGGACGGCCACGCTTCCTGTCGGGAGTTGCCGTCGCCTCGACGCAACCTCTAGGATTCCGCCACGTGCCTTCCCCGCTTCCTCGGAAGCTCCACCTAGGTTTTGAGGACCAAACTCAGGAAACCCGCCACCGGTAGCTTTGGGCTCAACTATCGAACCCCGAGTTTTGAGGCCCAAACTTGGAAACCGTCCTCGGATGGTTTTGAGGCCCAAACCACCAAACCGCTCGACTCAAGCCACATTGTCCTCGCCCGGTCGGACTTCGAGTCCCCTGAGCCTCGTCCGCTCGACTCGCACGTCCACCGTCTTGACTCGGTCGACTCGGTCTACCTCCATGTCTTCTCGCACTCGCCGGTGCCAAGCACTAGCCACCACAGCTAGTCTGCCGGCGCCCATGGTCCCTCGGTCCGAGTCCCACTTCCGCCCTTCACCGCTCTCAGTCCATCGGCACGGCAAGCCTCTACTCGACCTTCTCCACTCCATTGACCACTGTCACTAGGCATAGCACCTGCACACTACAAGCCGATAGACATGCACATACTTGCTTTCGCAAGGGGTTAGGGTAAGCCACTCAAACTGAAACACTCACGTGTTGGACGATCACTCATCATAAAGCTGAACATACATGGGTACTTATCCACCATGTGTTCACAACCCCTCCCCCCCTTGATGAGTGCATTGTCAACACAAGTGCATTTCAGATTTGAGCCACAAGGTAAAGCTCTCCAAATGACCAAAAAGCTAAGAAAGCCAAAACGGGGTCACTTGAGAGAAGCAAAGCGAATCCAAGACTTGGTTCCCAAAGACATGGGCAACGGCTCGACGCAACCAAGCAAAACAAAACTCCCCCATGACCAAAGAAGCTCTAAACCAATGCAACCAATGAGATGCATTCTTTCTCCCCCTTGGAAGTAGATGGCTGAAAATGGAATGAAATGCACATCTCTCCCTTGTTGATACATGTAGCTCATAAAACATCAACAACTCAAGATCCGGCTACAAATGCCATGAAATGCAAAATGAGTGCAAAAGCTTCATACTTAGAGCTAAGACAATGAATAGATGCTCTAAGTGATGTGATCCTGTGAGAATAGGAAAAAGCTCTACGTGCCCAAGAAAGACTCAAGTTGAGCTTAAGATCACTTTAGAAGCTATTTTAGAGAGCATATCATGTGAGAGCAGAGAAAGGGTATCACCTCTTAGAGACACCTAAACATGGCAAACAAGATAGAATCTATCTCAAAGCAATCTCATGTATAGCAAGTAGAACTATCCCTACCAAAGTTCATACAACAAGCCAATGACCCAACTGAATGAATTTTCCAAATTTCAGAGTTTTGCAGCCAATTTCAGTTTTAGGCACATTACAAGTTGTATGCGAGTAGTTGTAAACAAGGTGATGCCACCGCTTACCAACCGGGCGAAGTCAAAGGACTTGACACACCGGTTTTGGTCATACATGACACCGCTCAAGTATCAACCCATATGGGAAGCAGTCTCGAACACACGGTGAAGTGCTCGCAATGCAGACCCAACTCGATCTTTCCAATTCACAAAACAGAGAGCAATTTCATTTTAGATATTAAACATGGTGGTCAAAGGTAGTGAATGAAACAATGAAGCCATAGTTACAAGCTATATACAAGACAACCAAGAAGGATCTTCAAAAGCCTACACATGCTAGTGCCATTTCAGAGGTGACATGGGGAATTTAAATTCAGTTTTAAAGCTTTTCTAACTTAGCTCTATTGCATATCATATAGATCAAAAAGAGTCTAAGTTAGGCAACACCATAGACACATAAAGCACCTCAAACAGAGCATAGATTCATTATATTGGCATAAGTATGAAGCTTAAAATGAACTATGTCACAAATGCAAATGAGATGCACAATGTATTGACACCAACTAACACTAACAAGACACCAATTGATAAGAAGGAAAAAGAAAAGACAAAAAGAACCAAAAATAACTGTGATACACAAAACTTTCCTTTAAAAAGGAAAGAAAACACCCAACTTGCCTCGAAGGTGAGAAAACGCAGCTTGATCCAAAGGCTTTGTGAGAATATCCGCAAGCTGGTTGTGGGTCTCGACATGCCGGAGGTCAATGTCGCCCTTCTCATAATGATCATGCAAGAAGTGAAAGCGGACCTCAATGTGCTTGGACTTGAAATGAAGCACAAGATTTTTGGCCACACTAATTGCACTCGTGCTATCGCAAAGCAGAGGCACCTTAGTAAGCTCAAGACCGAAATCTCACAAAGTGGAAATCATCCAAATCAACTGCGAGTAACAGCTAGCCGCGGCAACGTACTCAGCTTCGCACGTCAACTGTGCCACGCTAGACTGCTTGCGAGAAGACCAAGAAACCAGAGAAGACCCAAGAAACTGGCAATTCCTAGAAGTGGACTTCCGATCAAGACGGCATCCGGCAAAGTCGGCGTCAGAATAACCACAAAGCACAAGAGAGGAAGAGGTGGAGAACCAAAGTCCAAATTCGAGAGTGAAGCGTAAGTACCTCTTGATGCGTTTCACCGTGGGCTTGTGCAAAGTCCGTGGGGATGCCTGAAAGCGAGCACATAGGCAGACGGCGAACTGAATGTCCTATCGGGTCGCCGTTAGGTACAGAAGCGACCCAATCATGCTTCAGTACTCGGTCTGGTCCACCGCCTCTCCTTCCTCGTCAGCATCCAAGGCAGTCATAGTCAACATGGGCGTCGAAAGAGGATTTGCCTCACCCATATCAAACTTCTTCAAGATGTCCTTCGTGTACTTGCCTTGGTGCACAAACGTCCCTTCCCGGATTTGCTTGATTTGCAACCCGAGAAAGAAAGTCAACTCTCCCATCATGCTCATCTCCAATTCCCTGCTCATAAGATCTGCAAACTTGGCAACAAGAGCATGAGAATAACCACCAATGATGATATCATCCATGTATATTTGGACAAGGAGAGTGTCTTTGCCTTGCTTGAGGAGAAACAACGTCTTATCTACCGATCCCATTTTAAATCCCTTAGCAAGCAAAAAGGTTTTTAGCCTATCATACCATGGCTTGTTTCAAACAATACAAAGCTTTGTGAAGTTTAAAAACATGGTTTGGAAACTTGGGATTTTCGAAACCGGGAGGTTGTTTAACATAAACTTCCTCCTCTATGTAGCCGTTTAAGAAAGCACTTTTAACGTCCATTTGAAAAAGTTTTAAACCCTTAGAAGCCGCAAAAGCTAGAAGGATTATAATGGCTTCTAAACGAGCTATGGGAGCAAAGGTTTCCTCATAGTCTATTCCCTCCTTTTTACAAAAGCCTTGAGCTACCAACCTAGTCTTGTTGCGCACTACCACCCCATCTTCACTTTGTTTATTTTTGAAAACCCATTTGGTACCTATGGGGTGGCAACTAGGTGGTGGAGGAACTAAGATCCAAATGTGGTTTCGCTCAAAGTTTTCTAACCCCTCATGCATGGCATTAACCCAATCCGGATCCATCAAAGCATATCCAACATCTCGGGGCTCAAAAGAAGCGACAAAATCCGAATGAGAAAAGTGAGATATATAAGACCTGGACTGCGTGACTCGACGGTCAATGTCGCCGATGATGTTCTCCGGCGGGTGCTACCGCTGGATGTGGCGGGGAGCCTGCCTGGATGAAGTGGTCTCCCCCTGGACAGCAGCTGGAGCTCCCTCAGGTGCAACGGGCACGAATTGAGGAAGCTTCTCGAACGGCTCCCATGTAGAGGAAGTAGTCGGGTCGAGACCATGAGCCGAAATAGACGTCGTAGGGTTGATGGGGGGCAGCCAGTGGAGTTGGCTCGGGATCACCCCAATCGGCATCATCCTGCTCCTCCTCCACAAAGATGCTAGTGTTTACCTCATCATCACCTGCAAGCTCAAAAGCGGTGGAAACACAGGGCATAGTCTCATCAAAGGTAATCTCACACGTCTCCATCACTCGGTTAGTCTCAAGGTTAAGTACACGATAAACACGAGAGTGAGTAGAATAACCAAGAAAAATACCATCAGAAGACTATGATTCAAATTTATCCAACTTACCGCCCTTTTTGAGGATGAAGCACCTGCACCCAAACACCCGTAGGTGACTTACCTTGGGTGGTCTCCCAAATCGCAACTCATAAGAAGTCTTCTTCTTGAAAGCTCGGAGGAAAATGCGATTGGAAACATAGCAAGCAGAACTGAGTGCTTCGGTCCAATACCGCCTAAGAGTACTATGCTCATCGAGCATCGTCCTGGCCATCTCAACAAGGGTTCGATTCTTGCGCTCAACAATACCGTTCTGCTGGGGAGTGTGAGGTGAGGAAAACTGGTGATCGAGACCCAAAGAAGAACAAAGAGTTGCAAAGTGAGCATTGTTGAATTCTGTGCCATTGTCACTATGGATAACTCTCCTGGCATTCTTAGGTAGCTCATTTTGCAATCTCAAAATCAGATCTCGAACAAGTGAAAAAGCCTCATCCTTACTCTCCAATAAGAACACCCAAGAGTACCTCGAGTAGTCATCAACGACTACAACCACATACCACTTCCCTCCTTCCAACCTGACCCGAGCTGGACCAACTGTGTCCATGTGTAAGAGCTCGCCGGGTCGAGTGGTCATGATCTCTGTCACAGGAGGATGGGAAGCGACAACCATCTTGCCATGCCTACAAGGATGGCAAACCAAATCCTTCTCGAACTTCAGCTTTGGCAATCCTTGGATAAGGTCTATTGAGCTAAGCCTTGCAAGCAAGTCAAAACTCAAATGTCCCAATCTCCTATGCCACTTCCAAAGCTCAGAGGAAGAACCGACAAGAAGACAATGAGAAGGTCCGGAAGAGATAGAAAAATCCGCACGAAAAACCTACACGAAGGGCAAAATCCGGCAAACAAGATCACCACGAGAGTCCAAAATCCGAGAGAGGTTTGGCTTAAAGCTCACCTCAAAACCGTCATCAAGGAGTTGCGAAACCGAAAGAAGGTTAAAATGCAAATTCACAACCAAAGCAACATCCTTGAGGACAAAAGAGGAGTTCACTTGGATGGACCCTCGGGAGACAATCTTACCTTTACTCTTGCCCCCGAATGTAATGTACTCGGTGTGACTCACAGGGTCGAGGCTGGAGAACCACTTGGCACTTCCGGTCATGTGGTGTGAGCATCTGAAATCCACAAGCCAAGTCTCCTCCAGTCCTCCTTCCTACGTCAATAAAAAGACATAGGGTGAGCAAACGGACCAACACTGGGGTTAGTAAACTGTGAAGGATACCAGTGTTGTCCCACTTGCCCAAAGAATGGGTTAGGAGAAAAACCAAACATCTCCTATCCCATGGGGGAATAGTGATCACCACGATGGGGAAAACGTGGTCCGCTAAAGAAGGGTGGAGTAAAGCCACCGCCACGAGGCCCATAGTCGTATGGGCACGACCGGTACCCCGCCGGGCATGACCTGATGAGGACATCACCGGCTTAGATATGACTATGCCAACCACTTCTATACCAAAGGTGAAACCATTCTATATGAGGTTTATGATTGTTACATTTGATGAATGGGTGCTGCACTATGAAGTGTGTATGTTTTTATTCTCAGAATTGCTTACATGGATCAAGGAACGGTTAGATTGCATATGGAAAGCATGGATGGTCAATGAAGTTGATTGGGGACCAAATCCAAGTGTTCCTAACGTCCTCCACCAGGCCACCATGTCACTTTGGATCCAAGGAAAGAAAGAGTCCAAGTCCAACACGTTTTGGAAGTCCAATTCGGACTGCAGAAGAGTCCAAACTTGCGACGGTTGCCACGACTTCATACGGACTCCGATTAGGACGTTCTAGCACTTTTTGGAAAGCTATCAAGTCTACTTTCCAACGGATCCGGACTCATACATATATCTTACCAGATGCGACCGTAGTTGATGATTTAATGCCGAGACCTTGTCTGCCAACGGTGTTGCGTCACCATATTTTGGGCCTATGACCCGTGTATGAACTTGAGTCCATTAGGGACTCATCCTAGGGTTGTTGGACGACCCCAGGACCCTTATGGTCGTCATCCCTCCTCCTTATATCCCCTAGAGCTGCCAGAAACAGATTGGGTTTTGTTTAGATGAAAGTTTAGCTGCTGCTACTTCCTTGTAGACGCGTGTGTCGACTAGACCATCCGTTCTACTTGATTCGGAACCCCACCTTCATGAGTATCAGATTTGAACATTTATCTCTTATTTGCAATTGAGTGCTTGTTCTACTTGTTCTTGCTTGTTCTTCGATTGCTTGCAGGAATAACCCTAGTGGTTTGGTTGGTTGTGATCCGCAAGATCGTGAGCAACCGCTGGATTTGGTGTATCGATCGCTAAGGCACAGCGTCCTTGGATGTTTGTAGTCGGATCGTGAACGTCTCTCCAGTCAAATCATAGTTATCTATCTCCACCGAAAGATCGGGACACCATACTCTCATCACGACCACCACATGGTCTCGCCTCCTGAGGCCTAGCACCATGAGGCATTGTACCTCTAGGCCTAGAAGTGCGCCTCCGAACTTCCGGTTCACGCACCCCAACTCGTGGGTGGTACATGTCCCGGTTGTTCAACTCAACCTGCCTCCGATCATCTCTCTTCCTCATATAGCAAACCTCAGCCAAGTGCCCATCCCTCTCACAATACTCACAATGGTACCTCACCACACTCTTGGTAGGCACTCTCTTGTTGGGTTGGGTGGCTCTAGCTTTCCTATGAAGGAGATCACTAGAGATGTCTGGCAGTGTGTCAAGTGGGTTGCGTAGATGGTTCGGTTTTGCAATCCACACTTGCTTCTATGGAGTGGTTTTAGGTGGCTCTACAAACACACCATCTCTCACAGGAAACTCAGAGGGGTTGGTAGGCTTAGGTGGAGTTATATTGGTAAGCTTGGGAGTTGTGGTGGGTTTCTCATTCTCGCTCAAACCACTGCACTCACCGATCTTACCGAACAAGCTATCGTCCTTCCCAACTATAGCAAAGCCTAGTCCCGTGCTACCAGCCCTTTTGCATTGGCTCAGCATCATCCCCAACTACGGCTCTCGGCAAGACACCCAGCTCAAGATGGAACCAAGGTATGTATTTTCTTCCTTGGTACGCATATTGTCGTGTCTGCACGACGCGATCTCAAGCTCCAAAGACTCAAAGCGCTCCGACTCTCTAGTGCTATCTGGGCTGACCTTCTCTAGCACAGCAATCCTAGCATCCTTATGTGCCAGCTCAGAACGCAACCTAAGCAAGACTTGCACGCACCAAGTAAGATAGGCCTAGCCTTTAGCTCACTGACCTCCTCAAGTAGAGTGCCATACTTGTCCTGGAGAGTGACAAGATCAGACATGTGAATGGCGCAAGCATCATACTCTACCTCCTCAGTAACCACCACTGACGCCTTAGCAAAATCTAGCTCATGAAGCACACTAAGGTACTTCCCCTTAAAGTCGTTCCTCTCAACAGCGGCACGCTTGAGCAACGCATCTTGACTCATCAAGGTGTCGTTTAGACACTCAATCTCAAGAGAGAGGAACTCGACGGTGGGTGGTACCTCGGGTGTGTCGGAGTCGTAGTCGTAGTCGGGGCCTTCCTTGCGGTTGCCGACCTGCCTTCTTCAATCGCCATGGTGCAAAAGCCACCGTGCTTGGCGTCGGCGTAGAAGCATAGGCCGTTGAGCTTGTCCTCAACCTTTCCCTTTAACTCATCATCGCTTGAAGAAGCACCTCCGTCGGAGGAGGCACCGATGTCACCGAGGGAGGCGAGGAAGGCTCGGTGCTTGGCCTTCACCTTGTCGATCACCTTATTGGAGGACCTTCGGTGGTAGCCACCCTTGGGCTTGTGCTTGTCCTAGATGTGGTGCTCGCACTTGTCCTTGCGCTTGGTGAGGACGCCCACAGCTGTCTTGGGGCAGTTTGCAATGAAGTGATCTTCATCACCATAACGGTAGCACCCCTTGTCTGAGCCACCACGCCGATGGTTCAAACGGTTGTTGTGAAACCGTGAGAACTTGGTGATGACCAAAGCTAGCTCATCATCTCCAAGAGCCTCCACTTGATCCTCTGTCACAGAAATCAAAGACAAAGCGAACAAAGAGTGTGAAGAGTCAAAGGAGGAAGAAGACGTACCGCCGGGGCTAGAAACCAATGCCATAGAAGGTTTCGACGGGTTTTCAAGCTTGGCCCGGGTCTGGTAGTCAATCTCCGAGGACTTGAGCTTGCTGAACAGCTCGTCCACGGTGAGGGCATCATAGCCCGGTGACTCCTAGATGGCAGCCACCTTCATCTCCCATACCTTCCGATCAAGAGCATGGAAAAGCTTGATAGCCATCTCATGATCATCATAAGGCAAGTTGGCTCGATTGGCACGCATCTTGTTGACGATAGATTGGAAGCGATTGAACATCCCGTCAACAGATTCGCCGGCCAACTGAGCAAAGTTCTCATACTCTCTATGGTACATGTCGAAGAGTCTTGACTTGGTCTGAGGGTTGCCCTCATGATATCTCAAGAGTGTTTGCCAGATCTCCCGTGCCATAGTGAGACTCGAAACCTGCTCAAACTCCGGAAGAGATAGACAAGAGAAGAGAATGCTACGGGCTCTTGCATTAGATGCATGCTGCGTAACCTGGGCATCGATGATCCGAGCCTCAAGAACCATGTAGTTCTCATTCTCACAAATCTCCCAAAACTTTGTGTCAAGCCCTTGGAGGTAAGCGGACATGCGCACCTTCCAATAGGCAAAGTTGGTTCCATCGAAGTAAGGAGGTTTACCAGCACCTCGCTCCATGTCACCTTCGCGGATCAAGAGTCGTGTAAGGTGGATTGATCCTTATCCGGCTCTGATACCAATTGAAGGACCGAGAATGGTGACCAGAGGGGGGTGAATGGGTGCCAAATAAAATTCAACTCAAAGACTTGGCCCTTGTCCCAAACTCACACCCAAAACTTGACCTCGGGAGAACCGACTCGCACACAACCTAACAAGTAGGTGGACACCTTAGGAAGACCCCTAAAGGTGCAGCGGAACGGTCAGAGAAGATGGAGAACAATCGAAGCCACGAACTAGAAAACGATACACCGACGCGATCTCAAGCTCCAAAGACTCAAAGCGCTCCGACTCTCTAGTGCTATCTGAGCTAACCTTCTCTAGCACAGCGATCCTAGCATCCTTATGTGCCAGCTCAGAACGCAAGCCTAAGCAAGACTTGCACGCACCAAGTAAGATAGGCCTAGCCTTTATCTCACTGACCTCCTCAAATAGAGTGCCATACTTGTCCTGGAGAGTGACAAGATCAGACATATGAATGGCGCAAGCATCACACTCTACCTCCTCAGTAACCACCACGGACGCCTTAGCAAAATCTAGCTCATGAAGCACACTAATGTACTTCGCCTTAAAGTCGTTCCTCTCAACAGCGGCACGCTTGAGCAATGCATCTTAACTCATCAAGGTGTCATTTAGACACTCAATCTCAAGAGAGAGGAACTCAACGGTGGGTGGTACCTCGGGTGTATCGGAGTCGTAGTCGGAGTCGGAGTCGTAGTCGTAGTCGGGGCCTTCCTTGTGGTTGCCGACCTTGCCTTCTTCAATCGCCATGGTACAAAAGCCACCGTGCTTGGCGTCGGCTTAGAAGCATAGGCCGTTGAGCTTGTCCTCAACCTTTCCCTTCGACTCATCATCGCTTGAAGAAGCACCTCCGTCGGAGGAGGCATCGATGTCGCCGAGGGAGGCGAGGAAGGCTCGGTGCTTGGCCTTCACCTTGTCGATCACCTTATTGGAGGACCTTCGGTGGTAGCCACCCTTGGGCTTGTGCTTGTCCTCGATGTGGTGCTCGCGCTTGTCCTTGCGCTTGGTGAAGTCGCCCGCAGCTGTCTTGGGGCAGTTTGCGATGAAGTGATCTTCATCACCATAATGGTAGCACCCCTTGGCTGAGCCACCACGCCGACGGTTCAAACGGTTGTTGTGAAACCGTGAGAACTTGGTGATGACCAAATCTAGCTCATCATCTCCAAGAGCCTCCACTTGATCCTCTATCACAGAAATCAAAGACAAAGCGAACAAAGAGTGTGAAGGGTCAAAGGAGGAAGAAGACGTATCGCCGGGGCCAGAAACCAACGCCATAGAAGGTTTCGACGGGTTTTCAAGCTTGGCCCGGGTCTGGTAGTCAATCTCTGAGGACTTGAGCTTGCTGAACAGCTAGTCCACGGTCAGAGCATCATAGCCCGTGACTCCTGGATGGCAGCTACCTTCAGCTCCCATACCTTCCGATCAAGAGCATGCAAAAGCTTGATAGCCATCTCATGATCATCATAAGGCAAGTTGGCTCGATTGGCACGCATCTTGTTGACGATAGATTGGAAGTGAGCGAACATCCCGTCAATAGATTCACCGGCCAACTGAGCAAAGTTCTCGTACTCTCTATGGTACATGTCGAAGAGTCATGACTTGATCTGAGGGTTGCCCTCATGATATCTCAAGAGTGTTTGCCAGATCTCCAGTGCCGTAGTGAGACTCGAAACCTGCTCAAACTCCGGAAGAGACAGACAAGAGAAGAGAATGCTATGGGCTCTTGCATTAGATGCATGCTGCGTAACCTGGGCATCGATGATCCAAGCCTCAAGAACCATGTAGTTCTCATTCTCACAAATCTCCCAAAACTTTGTGTCAAGCCCTTGGAGGTAAGCGGACATGCGCACCTTCCAATAGGCAAAGTTGGTTCCATCGAAGTAAGGAGGTTTACCAGCACCTCGCTCCATGTCGCCTTCGTAGATCAAGAGCTGTGTAAGGTGGATTGATCCTTAACCGGCTCTGATACGAATTGAAGGACCTGGAACGGCGAACAGAGGGGGGGTTGAATGGGAGCCAAATAAAATTCAACTCAAAGACTTGGCCCTTGTCCCAAACTCACACCCTAAACTTGACCTCGGAAGAACCGACTCGCACATGACCTATCAAGTAGGTGGACACCTTAGGAAGACCCTAAAGGTGCAGCGGAGCGGTCAGAGAAGATGGAGAACAATCGAAGCCACGAACTCAAAACCGATACACCGAGAGAGGTACTCTCAACCCCTAGAGAGAAGAGGCAAGAGCACACCCAAAATTACTTATGAGAAGTGGTCTAAAAAGTACCTAATCATGTTCCTTACATGAATATGAATCCAACTCAACAAACAGAACTTGATTCGGAGTCCGGACGAGGGAGAAACAACCAAAACAGCGATCAACAGTGACCACAGGACCATTTGCTATAGTCCGGTGGTAAGGTCCGAAGCTGAGGTCCGGAGCTAGGTGCGTTGCTGTAGTTTTTCGGATGTACCACTGGACCACTCGCTATGGTCCGGTGCTATGGTCTGGTGGGTGGTCCGGAGGGTGGTCCGATGCTTTTTCTTCTCAAAAACAGCCCACGCAGTGAGCTCCCAACCTCCAGACTAGTGGTCCGACGGTACCACAGGACTAGTCCGGAGCTTGGTCCGGAGCTAGGGGCTGTTCTAGACTTTCGGCCAGACCATAGGACCACTCGCCTAAGATCCGGAGCCTTGTCCAAAGTGGTCCGGAGGGTGGTACGGAGCTCAAGAACAGCGCACCACAAAACCCACGAAAACCGATTTCACTCCGCCAAATCTTCCCAAAACTCAACCAAATGAACTCCAACTGCAACCAAACTTTGTAGGCATGATCCTTGTGCAGTTGGGGAGCTATCCCGAAGAAATCATCGCTCAATTTGGAAAGGATAAACGGGAACACTCGAATTTGGGGGAGAAAAGGCAAAACGAAGAACACCACAAATAAATCGCCCGATCTACGCACTCATGAGGTTTGAGGTGAATTCCTTCGGTGCCAAGATGCTCCTCACGAATACGAACAACTTGTTTCAAGTGGATTTTCTAAAGCTCCTCTCAACAAAGAGAAATCAACTCGGGAAAAAGAGAGAGCAAAAGCAAAATGGGAAGAACACAAGCAACCGGGGAAACTCGATCAAGAAACTAACCGTGCCAGGGCACTCGGAGAGTCGGGCCTCCGATTCCCACCAAAAGATTCGAGTTCTTACAGAGGTTGGTGAAATCAACCTAGGGATCTCAATAAACTAGAGAGAGGGTAGAGAGAGAGAGAGTTGGGGCAAATGATTAGGGTTCAAGAGATAGGATGAGGATACCCCTTCATCCTCTATTTATCGGAGCTTTGGCTATTTCCCAAAGACCCCCCTAGATACAAGACCGAATTACCTAGCCTTAAGTCATTGTAATCCAAGTCGATAACTCTTAGCCACTCAGTTGAATGGATGGCCCCGCTTCCTGCCGGGAGTTGTCGTCGACTCGACGCAACCTCCAGGATTCCGCCATGAGCCATCCATGCTTCCTCGGAAGCTCCGCCTAGGTTTTGAGGCCCAAAGCCAGGAAACCCGCCACCGGTAGCTTTGGGCTCAACTACCGAACCCCGAGTTTTGAGGCCCAAACTCGGAAACCGTCCTTGGATGGTTTTGAGGCCCAAACCACCAAACCGCTCGACTCAAGCCACCTTGTCCTCGCCCGGTCGAACTCCGAGTCCCCTGAGCCTCCGCTCGACTCGCGCGTCCACCGTCTTGATTCGGTCGACTCGGTCTACCTCCATGCCTTCTCACACTCGCCGGTGCCAAGCACTAGCCACCACAAATAGTCTGCCGGCACCCATGGTCCCTCGGTCCGAGCCCCGCTTCCGCCCTTCACCGCTCTCAGTCCATCAGCACGGCAAGCCTCTACTCGATCTTCTCCACGCCATTGACCACTGTCACTAGGCATAGCACCTGCACACCACAAGCCGATAGACATGCACAGACATGCTTTCGCAAGGGTTTAGGGTAAGCCACTCAAACTGAAACACTCACGTGTTGGACGATCACTCATCATAAAGCTGACCATACATGGGTACTTATCCACCATGTGTTCGCATCATCGCTTTGCTCTGAGTAAAGTGCTTTAATCTTAAGCCAAGGTTAAAGTAGTAAGATTAGTGTAGACGTGGTGTCTAAGATTAATCTTGCCTTTGTAAACCTCTTATCACACGGATTGTTTGTGGATGCTAGTAGATAGTGACAGCTATATCTAGTCTTTGTATTCCACCATGTGTGTAAGATAAGTTCTTAAAAGGTAGGGCCTCAATACAACATGATGGCGCGGTCCAGTTGGAGTTTTGCCCTCTTTCTGATCTATCCCATCTCCTCCTGCAAGAGAAGGGCTGATAAGGTCAGTATAACCAGCTATTCCTTGTTAGACATCTGTGCTATCTTGAACCTCTCAACCCAGCTATCATAATCTCCCTTCATCCATCATAGGACATATCTTTAATCCTAGTTAGATCACTATCGTTCCCTGAGGAAAATACGATACCTGGAATACTCCTGGTGAAGTGCTACATTGGTATAATCTGTGTGCTTGCGGATCTATCCAATAGTCATAAGAAATACCAACAAGCATTTCTGGCGCCGTTGCCGGGGAACGGTAGCTTTTAACTAGTACCCTTTGGTCCTATTTTATCTTTTGTTTGAATTCATTCTTCCACTCCACATACACTTATGGATCAAACCCCGCTTATCGAATATGGTGCTCCAATGGGCGCTAGCTTGGAGCCACCTAAATCATCTCAGGCCGTTCGGGCCGTTCGTTATGAGCTTCGCCCGAGTCTCATAGCGATGGTTCAGGAAAAACCATTTTTTAGGGGACGAAGACAAAAATCCCTATATCCATATACGTCACTTTGAACAACTTTGTTCATGTGTCCACATCCAAGGGATCAGGCCAGGTAACCTTAAGTGGAAGTTATTTCCATTCTCCTTAATGGGAATAGCCAAACGATGGTACGTTGGCCACGTAGATGACGCAAAAGGAGATTGGGAAAAATTGATGCCTAAGTTCATGGGTCCGTCTGACAGATCTAGTATCTTCAGGCCTTGATCTCGCTATAACCGAGCCTACAATGTTACAACATTTTTTTGGCGGTCTTAGCAGAGAATATGCACAACTTCTTGACATATCTTCCTGGGGAGCCTTCCTGTGTTTACCCGTTAGTGCAAGGAAGAGTCTTCTCATGAATATTCTTGATAACACCCCTTATACTAACGTATATTATGAAGGACCCGCGGAAGAACAAAAACCAAACCCCAGAGAAGAAACAACATCGATAGCCGAAACTTTTCCCTCTACACCTCAAAATCTTTCTATCGAACATGAACTACCAAGGGAAGAAGAAATTCACCTCTTGGAATTTCTCCTTGATATCGAGGCTAATTTATTCTCCGATTTTGGAAATGCCTTGAATCAATCTGTGCGAAAGAAGTCTACTACTCGAAAAGCTCCAAACCGCCACATCCCTAGTCTCATAGAGGAAGCTTATATCCAGGAGATGGTTCAAGAGCTAGCCTCCATCATGAGCAATGAATGGTTAGAAGAGACTAAATCTTCATTCGAGCCAATTCGAATTCTTTCTTCCTCCACAACCATTCCTTGTCAAATCAACAGAGCTAAGTTAGACTCTCTTTACGATCCGGCCATAGGAGTGAGCATTATGGCTAAGTCATTAGCTAATGCTCTCCTAGGCAATGTAAAACTGACTCCAACCAACAAGTTCTTGAAGCTTTCTTCAGGACAATTGATTGAGAGTTGTGGGATCGCATAGACCATTCCTACGCTAATTAACAAAGTCAATATCCTCTTAAATTACTTCATATTTGATATGGAGGAATTTGACTTGTTAATTGGACATCCACTCATGAGATTCCTTGATGGATCTATTGATGGAAGTCTCAAGGGTAATCTTGGGAGTAGCATCAAACTCTCGATTCCGCTCACCAATTCCATGAACACCATGACAGAATCACTCCTAGAATCTAACCCCATAGAGGAAGTGATGGTTGCATCTTTTCTAGAATCATCTCATCCTGATCTAGAAGAAGTCAAAGATTTCATCCAAGAAGAAGATGATCTAGAAGAACCCATAGATTTGGAGAAATCTGAGCCCCCGTCTAAACTCTCTATAGAACTTAAACCCCTTCCAGCTGGTTTTAAAGTATGCCTTTCTAAATGATGATCATGTGGCCCCTGTGATCATCAGTGACAAACTCTCTCTTGAAGAGTCCTTCAAACTCCTCACTGTCTTAGAAAAGCATCAGTTAGTCTTAGGCTACTCTCTTCAAGATCTTAAGGGCATCAGTCCCGCTCTTTGCACACATCGCATCCCCTTAGAACCTGAGGCTCTTCCTTCTACAAAACCTCAGCGTAGACTAAATAATGCGTTGAGAGAAAAGTAGTAAATAAGGAAGTCTTGAAACTCTTGCACACAGGGATCATTTACCCCGTTCCTCGTAGTGAGTGGGTTAACCCTGTGGAAGTAGTGCCTAAGAAGGGAGGTATGATGGTCGTTCGAAATGACAAGAACGAGTTGATTCCTCAATGAACCGTCACGGGTTGGAGAATGTGTATAGATTACCGGAGACTTAATAAGGCTACAAAGAAAGATCATTTCCCGCTACCCTTCATCGATGAGATGTTGGAGCGGCTTGCAAAACACTATTTCTTTTGTTTCCTTGATGGTTATTCGGGATATCATCAAATACCGATCCACCCCAATGATCAAAGTAAGACCACTTTCATATGCCCCTATGGAACATATGCATATAGGAGAATGTCTTTCGGCCTATGCAATGCTCCTGCTTCTTTCCAGAGGTGCATGATGTCCATTTTCTCCGATATGATCAAAGAAATCATGGAAGTTTTCATGGACGACTTCTCTATCTATGGAAAGACTTTCGATGATTCCCTTGAGAATCTGGATAGAGTCTTACAGCGATGTGAAGAAAAGCACTTAGTTCTGAACTGGGAGAAATGCCACTTCATGGTTTGTGAAGGCATAGTGCTAGGACATAGAGTGTCTGAACATGGGATAGAAGTGGATAGAGCTAAGATCGAAGTCATAGAGCAGCTTCCACCTCCCACAAATCTCAAGGGAATTCATAGCTTCCTTGGCCATGATGGCTTTTATAGACGGTTCATACAAGACTTCTCTCAAATTGCTCGTCTGCTAATGAGCCTGCTAGCCAAAGATGCACCCTTTGATTTCAATGATGAGTGCTTAGATTCTTTCTACATCCTCAAGAAGGCCCTCATCTCAGCTCCAATCATCCAACCCCCTAATTGGAAGCTCCCTTTTGAAATAATGTGTGATGCTTGTGATTATGCTATCGGTGCGGTGTTAGGCCAAACCAAAGATAAGAACCATCATGCTATTTCGTATGCTAGCAAAACCTTGACAGGGCCATAGCTAAACTATGCAACCACTGAAAAAGAGCTGTTGGCCGTGGTGTTTGCTATAGACAAGTTTAGGTCTTACTTAGTAGGAGCAAAAGTCATTGTTTATACAAATCATGCTGCTCTTAAGTACTTGCTCACTAAGAAAGATGCTAAACCACGTTTAATAAGATGGATCTTGCTACTCCAAGAATTTGATCTTGAAATAAAAGATAAAAAGGAAGTAGAAAATTTTGTTGCTGATCATTTGTCTAGAATGCAATTCAAAGAAGCACATAATTCCAACCCCTGGTATGCAAATATAGTCAACTTTATGGTTGCAGGCCATGTACCACCAGGAGCAGACATGAAGAAACTAGTTTAAGAGAGTCAAGTGCATCTCTAGGATGAGCCATACCTCTATAGATTATGCAATGATGGATTGCTGAGAAGATGCGTACCTATAGAGGAGGCAATCAAGATCATGGAAAGATGGCACAGAGCAGAGTACAAAGGTCACTATGGAGCATTCAGAACTCATGCCAAGATTTGGCAGAGTGGGTTCTTCTGGCCAACCATGTACAAGGAACTCATGACTATGTCAGAAAATGTGCAAGGTGCCAGAAGCACGGGAACATCAACGCTCGAGATGCCATGCCACTCACCAACAACTTACAAGTCGAGCTCTTTGATGTATGGGGCATCGACTACATGGGGCCCTTTCCTCCATCTAAAGGATATGAATATATCTTAGTAGCAGTGGACTACGTGTCCAAATGGGTAGAAGCATTACCCTGCCGAAAAGCTGATGCAGCCAACTCAAAGAGAATGTTCCATGAAGTGATATTCCCCAGATTTGGAACCCCAAAGTTAGTTATAAGTGACGGGGGATCTCACTTCATTGACAAAGGCTTCCGCCAGTTCCTCACCAATCAAGGAATCTGACACAATGTTGCAACTCCATACCATCCGCAAACAAGTGGTCAAGCAGAAACATCCAACAAACAAATCAAGAACATTCTGCAAAAGACTGTTGAAGAGATGGGTACGGCTTGGAATCACAAGCTACCAGAGGCATTATGGGCATATCGGACAGCATACAAGACTCCCATTGGTATGACACCATACCAACTTGTATACGGGAAGACATGCCATTTGTCTATGGAATTGGAATTCAAAGCACATTGGGCAATCAAGAAATGGAACATGGATCTGCCAGTTGCTGGAAAATTCAGGAAGATGCAAATATCTGAATTAGAAGAATGGAGAGAGAAAGCATACCATAATGCCAGGATATACAAGGAGAGAACCAAGAAATGGCATGACAAGAGGATCAAGGTCAAGGAATTCAACCCAGGAGACAAAGTCTTGCTATTCCACTCAAGATTCAAGCTCTTCAGTCACGGAAAACTAAAAAGCAAATGGGAAGGGCCATACCTCGTCGTCAACATCGCAACTCATGGAGCAATCACACTCCAGGACGACGACAGCAAAATCTTCAAGGTAAATGGCCAACGTCTTAAAGTTTTCTATGAGCATGAAATTCCTGAACAGGAAATTGATATGATAGATTTTGTCCTTAACCCCAATTAGAACTAAAATCTTTATGTTTTAACTTTTTTTTCAAATTTCGAAAAAGACCTTAGAAATGGCCTAGACTTAGCCTTGACTCCCCCCTCATGAAAGGTCAGCCCATTTGGCCACTTTAGTGGTTCGGCCGAACCTGTGTTTGGGCCAAACAACCCGAAACTTCACGAGCTGACTCACCTGACCCGAATAAGTTCGAAACCTGGCTCCGTCGTTCAAAATCTTTCAAAAAGTGTTCGGCCGAACGTGCTTGGAACTAGTTCAAATGCCCAGTCACGTAGGAGCATCGGGGCAACATTCTCCTTCTGTTTTCATCGTGATCCGAGCGAAAACAAAGGCCCTGAACGTTGTTTCTCTTCTTCTTAACACCCTCTCCTTATCCTTCCTCCTTCCACCTTGTTTTCTTTCACCACCAACAACACCACCAACACCATTTGCAATTCTTCACACCTCCTTGATCACCACCATGGCTCCACCACGCAACAATGGCAAGGCACCGCTTGTTCCGTTCGGCGGAAGCCCTTCCAAGGCTCAAGAAGACTTCAACATCGACGCCATGTCCGTCGATGTGCTCGACGTCACTCCCCTGGCCATGGCACCACCGCCGGTGTAGCTGAACTCCCCTATAGGGGGTCTGCCGACTGGGCAGTGGAGCTAGGAGCGGATGCGGACCATCGCTCGGTCGATGTCTCTACGCCACAACCTCAACAAGCCCGCTGCGCGACCGGTGATGCCCAAAAGGCCAACAACCGGTCAAATTGGGGTGAAGAAGGCACCCATCTCCTCTACCGACGGTGACACGAGTATGGGTTACACCCACTCGTACTCGCCATCAACACCGCCAAGGATGCGGATTCAGCAGGCTCAAGGAGGACCAGGGAGAGGCAAGGTGCTCATCCCTCCTCTCACCTCCGAGGAGAGGAGGGGGGTGCGCAGATCGCTTGAGACGGAGGAGTCTCGCAAGTTCGTCCGGCGGACTAGCAAGACGCCATCCATCTCCGGCCCTCCAGGACAGTTCGAGGACGAAGATGAAGAGAGTGATATGGAGAAGTTGGTTCGTGTAGTGGCTAGGCTTGGAGAAAATAATACCAAGTTAGCAGAGCATGCAGTAGAGGAGAGGATGGCATGCCTTGATCTTGAGGATAATTTCAAGGCTCTTCGCATTAGCACCAATGCGAAGATCAGGCGTCTTGCCCAAGCCATCGAGACAGAGGATCTCTTTGACCCTCCATCTCCATAGATCACTAGTCCAAAAATAAAAATAGGCACTTAGGTTTATTTTCCAATTATTTTGTTCATTTCCCTTTCAATCAATGTAATGTGTGCCTACAAGAATTTGAATTGAATGAAAATGTTTGGTTCTGCTGGTATTTTGCCCAGTAGAACCCTTGCATTTGATGTCTTCTCTGTCACTGAATTCAGCATAGTCCGAAACAAGTATGGGGGAGGTCGGTCGAAACTCCAGCTTGTCAAAACACCAAAAGGATCACTGAATCATGCTGAGCACACCCATGACACGTACCAAAAAAAAAATTGGACCAAAATGGCCACTTTTGTGGTTTGACCGAACCATGTTGGAGGCCAAAAATCAGAAAGTTCAGAGTACATCAACATTTAGAGGGAAGGGATCCAAATGCAGAGTTCAAAGTGGCCAAACGGCTCCGAAGACGTTTGGTTGAACGTGCTTCTATGGCCTGGACCCACCAGCCAACATCCTTTGAATTTCAAACGTCGAATCTGACTGGTTTGCCACGTCTCTCCCCTTTTCTCTATACTTTTTCATTTGTTTATTCACTTTCCCTTCAAAAATAAAAATAATTCCTTCATGAAACTTATCGCTTAGTTTAAATTCCCTTTAATTTTGAATAAAACAAGAATATCGCATCCAAAAATTAAAATTTTGAAAAGTGACATGATCTATGACATTTTAAAGGGCAAAAGCGTCATATAGACAAATTCTTGCTTTTTGCTTATGCTAGTGGGAAAAATACTTTGATAGGAAGATCATATGGACTAAGTTGTTGATTAATATGATATAGTCTCGGCTCATGATTCATACCCTTTCTATTTAAAGTTCTTGGCGATTAATTTTGAAAATGTCATAAAACCATAATGTCACTACTCCTCTATAGTGAGAAAAATCCTACCAAAGCCATAAATACTTATGCATGTTCAAAACCTTCCTCAAATGCTTCTTGTATTTACTTTGAGTTTGGTCAAACCTTGTGACCCTTGTTGAGAATTATGTCATAGTTCAAAGATCAAGATCACATGCACGCCACATATTGTCTACTACATCTACACTGGAAGTACGCAAAAACATGCCTGTCCATTTACATGATCCATGATCATCCAATGAATACTCTTTAAATAAATGTTATGATCTCTCCCCATTTTCTTCAAAAAGAGATATGGCTATCATAAATGAAAAATGATGATGAGCAAAGCTCTTCAATCTAAAAAAAACTCTTATCGGTTGTACGAGTAGAGAATTGACATTTTCTCAATCACATTAGTCATGCAAGTGATAACTCATTTATTCCTTTTGATAGCTAATCAACCTTCCCCGGCAACGGCGCCAAAAAATTCTTGTTGACACTTCTTATGACATTTAAGCTAGATTGTCATCCCCAGCATGCCAAAGAGATGTGGTATAGAAATATGCAATTGCTCTAAGTAAATAATAAATGTGTTTCTGCAAGCGCACAGATTATACCGATGTAGCATTTTAACCAGGAGTATTCTAGGTATCGTTATTTATATTTTTACCACTTGGAAGGGATACTAAGGAATAAATGAGGAATGGATAAAGATGATTAATGAGTATCACTGCATGTGTAAAGGAGAATTTTCATCTATCTCACTCAATACAGGATAAGTGTAACATAAGATATAGATAATGAATGAATAGTGACAAAAGATAAATATTGATCAGTATATATTTTAGCCACATAAGATAATGATAACCACCTCAACAGATATTCTAGCAAGTCATTAGCATGGAATTAGGACGAACTACAAAGATATTTCCTAAGTCATTCTTAACTATACAGTCTAGCATACTATGATTAGTGCAATTACACTTGGCAATCATGGCGAGATAAGAGATATTCATGTGTACTGAGTATTACTAAGGAAGATGAGAAACATAGCAATCATTTCCCCGTAATAGTACTGCTCTACCTGTCCTACAAACGGGAGGAGGACTACAAAGGACTCAACAGGACTGTCACTCCCGCGATCTACCTCACAATCCAGAATGTAGGGTACAATCATAGATAAATACGGTCTAGGCACCATGCCTACACAATATCTATCAATTACCCATAGTACTGTGGATAAACGCTATACGATCCTAAACATGGATATGATTCAAATCTAACTAAGCCAAGTATATAATCATAATAGACTAAGAACAATATACTAAGAACATAAACGAATAGAGTAAAGTCATAAACAATATAATGATGTAGAGCAAAGTCATATTCATAATATTGAAGAATAAATGAAGAACAAGGAAGAACTAGAGAGAGAATTACCAATAATCCACATGATAAATCCGGAAACCGATTGAAGATTGACTCCTTCTAGTTCTAATCCTATATAGCTATGCTAAACTAGAGATATAGTTGATGTGGTGGCTCTAGGTCTTGATCAGGGGCTTCTCCTCTTGAGATGGCTGACAAATAATGAATTAGGTCAGAGAGGCTTTTCTCCTCAGGGTCAGGGGGGCTTCCTTATATAGGCTCCTCAAATGAACGTCGGTCGTCGGATCAAAACGACCTTAATGGATGGTGTAGATGTGATCTCAAAGGCAGTGTAGAGAGGGTCCACAAGGCAGAGGGCCATTGGGCCTTGCCCTAGGGCGGGCACCCCAAGGGGTAGGGCGGCTGCCCTGCCCCTGGGCCCGCTCGTCCTCTGGTTCCTTCCCGCGCCTTCTTGACTCTTCTAGAGTATTCTTTTTCCTGCGGATGATAAATATCTCTATGTAAACATGACATGTGGGCCTTTCCTCCATATTTCCTGATACCCCCCTGCAGAAATAGACATTCACCAAAACTCGTGGAATTCTATCAGTATAAACATTATTTCTAAGTGTTGGTTTCATATAGATCCTTTTCTTTGTCTAGTTGACTGTTGGATTTGGTACTTAAGGACCGTCAACAATAAGCACCACGCTTACACACAACTTATTACTTTGACTACGATCTATAATCAAAGCACCATATAACAGGCAATGATTGCATACGGGAAAGGCCACAAGGATCACAGACTATTGATGTAAAGGCTATTAAAGAGCAAAATCATATAACAATATTATATCTAGTATAGAAATGCTCAAAGTAAATACTAAGTAAAGTAGAGAGAAAAGATAATATATTGAATAAGATAAAGTCTTACAAGGAAGGAAAGATACAAGAGCTATACCAGACTTTCAGAAGACAACTCCGGAAATTTTGAGCGCAGCTCGACTCAACTCTAACTCCCACTCTAGACTAACTACTAGAACAATCTAAGGAATAGAGCTTGTAGGCTTCTTCACCATGTGTAGAGAGGGGTGTATGAGCCTCTATTTATAGTTGGAGGTGGAGTAGGGGCTACTCCATCACCACGTCGTCGATCCAGGGGGCTTCATTCCTCCACCCTTGGATCCAATCGACCTTGAACCGCCTTTGGATGGATGGATGTGATCTTCAACATGTGCCAATAGGTATGGCGATTGTCAGAGCCCAAACCGACCAAGGGGTGCTTGGCCGACCGCCCCTATGGCAGGTGGGCCCTCCTTTGGGCTTCCTGTCACACCCATTTTTATGAATAAAAACAAGTGCATAAAAGGCTCATGTGCACCCCAGGAATAGTCGCACACATGAGTTGACAAATTATAAAAAGTACCATCACAGTGCTTATTACATAGCGAATAAATATTCATTACAGAGTTGTAAACAAATAAACTGAAGCTAAGACGTCGACATATGCGGAAGCTCCAAGGGACTGGTTGACTCCAAGTCTAGTACTCATTGCGGTAATCATCAACCCAATCTTCATATGTGGTGTTTGAATGCAAGGGTGAGCACATACGTACATGCAAGGGTGAGCACATATGTACTCAACAAATATACCACGGGGTTCATGAAGCTCAAAAGGATATGCATGGTTTATAGCGGTAAGCCTTTTAAGTAGATCAAGTTCATATTAATATCAACAATTACCAAGGTGATTGCATAAGCTCAAATATCTATGATCATAAAGTAAATGACAATGATACAATAAATGAATAATACTTGCATAAGCCACATAGAAATAAGAACCCAATAATTCTATGAGTTTTCCGAGCCGCTCGTGCCCGTGAGCACGGCTATCATCATAGTTTTTAACACTGATCAGAGGTGTCCAACTTTACCCACGAGTCGTGTTGCCCAGATGTCCGGGTTTATAACTCCCAAAACACTGCCGAGGTGAATGGCCAGGGTACACTATGAATCCTTTCAAGGGTTCATCTAACAAGTTAGGGCCCCAAGGTTTCCATGGCAAGCAGATGTAGAGCCAACCTGTCTACGGTCACACTCCTTCGCGGCTATGCCCATAGATTAGGAACCACACTATACCCGTCTCGGCACACCCCTTTCACGCCATAAAGGTAACCACTGAACGAGCTAAAAAAGGTCCCATATTGAGCTAAAGCCAGAGCCATATAGCCCCCGTGGTTGTACTGTATATTCCAGATTTTGCCGACAGATAAGCTTTTATTTTCCAGTGTTGCTAAAAAGCGAGTTTTATCATTATTGCATATAGTCATTAACAAATTAAGATCATGTACATCCGGTTTGAGTGCTAGCAATACTAATCATATATGGTGGATCAAATCATAGGTGTCAAGGTAATCAGGATATCAATCTCTATGATGAAACTATGGTAAACAAGGGATATCATGCATATGTATTATATTAATTATGAATAGGACAACAAGGATAATCCCATGTTATACTTGCCTTCTTCGAAGTAGTCCTGTTGGTCCTATTGTTCTTGATCAAAGAAAAGCTCTGGTTCTTCAACCGGTTGCTCAACGTCTACCGATCATCAATCAACACCATTCAATCAACGGGAAAACATACACGAAGCAAACAAGGCTATGATTAGAACAGTACACCAACAGTAATAAAACAAGATGAAAAGTTTATAAAACTAACCTACGTATCGCTACGATCACATCGACGTTTCGTTCATGAAAATCGAAGCTAAAACGACGAATTTATTAATTAAACAAGTTTTCCTATACAAAGATATTAATTTTAAAACTAATCACAAAATTATAAAGTTTCAAAAGTAACTAACAGTGGTATTAACATAAATATAATTTTATTATGAATCTAACGCAACTTGAATGGGTTAAAACGGATTTAAAATGAGCAAGATATAAGCATTTGAATCTGAATGGCAGTTCTGTAAATAGAAATGTTCATATAATTCTGAATAAAGAAAATGCCAAAAGGAAAATATGCCTTCTAGAGAGAGAAGCGTAGAGATCAATGGCGCCTTAGGACTGCGGGTTGACACTTGAATCCTGCCAGGGGCTCTTTCGCAAGATACCAGATCGAAGGGGTATCGGCGATCCACGATCGTCGATCTCGGATCGAAGGGCCGAGATTAGAAGGCGGAGGGAATAGAGGGTGGCCGGCTGGGAACAGTCGAAGGCACGGCAGTCCTCCATGGCTGCCGGTTTGGAGCTCGGCAGCGCGACTAGATACAGTGCTACGGTCCACCCAAACACGAACGGAGGATACCGGGAGAACGAGGGGAACGTCACGAGCTCACCTTAGACTTTCACGCTAACAGAGGAGCACCAGAGGTGGTGGACGGCACGACGGGGCGGAGCTTCACACACTGCAAACGACATCGCGACGGTGTGAGAAAGGCAGAGCGAAATTGATCGGATGAGAAGGTTCACGGGGTATCAAACCTTGCCCCGAAGGGAGATGAGAACAGGCGGTTGACAGAGGAGCTCGACTGGGCACCAATGGGCGGCAGCGTCGGTTCCCTAGCTCGGGGTTGCACGTCGGCTTTGCTAGGGCAATGCGAGGGTCGCGTAGATGGAAAAAAATGGGGTGAGGGGAGGTTGCGCACGGCTTAAAGCGGCGCACGAGCCGTCTGGAGCAAGAAATCCCAAGGAATCGGGCTTCGGTTGGGATTCGGAGGAGGAGCTCATCTCTTGCTCGGTTATGAGTTGACGCGAGGAAGAGAGGGGGAGGCTGACACGCGGGGCAGAGTTGTCAGTGGCACAAGAGGGGAAAGAGACGGGTTGTCCCGCTCTGGGCCTTGGCCGAGCCGGCCCAAAAGATAAAAGGAGGGAGGGGATTTCCCTTGCGCGCTGGGCCGAACTAGGGAGAACAAGGGCGCGACCCAAGAGAAGGAAAGGGGAGAGCCTGTGGCCGACTGGGCCACCAGGCCGAATTAAATAAAGGAGGAAGAGAGAAAAGAAAACTTTTATTATTTTTCCAGAATTGATTTTTTAAAAGATTCTCAAATCCAAATCAAAAACTGGTTTGAATAAGTTTTCAAAACCACTCACAACAGCAACACAAATGCACTAGCATGAATGCTCAACATGTCTCTACATGATAATTGTTTTTTTAATTTCACCAAAACTCATATTTCAATTATATTAAATGCATAAACAATAGAAGCATAACTAAATCAATTTCATGCTTTTGAAAACCATGCAATTTTTGGAGTGTTACACTTCCAGAAGTGGCCCCACTGGTCACGGACCAAGTGGGGGCCTTGTGGGCCCAAATGATGGTCGGCCGACCCCCCCCCCTTTGGGGGTTCTGGCCCATCTCAATCGTCCTGGTGCTGGTCCACTTGTCATTGATGTTGATTGTTGGTTCTGAGGTGATTGTCACATTTATCTCCTTGGCGTGGGCCCATGGATCCATGTGCTATGCTTGTGAGCCGTTGAGAGAAAACACAGAGTTATCCAAGGGTTGGAATTCACTCTAAAGTGCTTCTCTTGGATCATGGCCAAGAGGGGAGAGCTGGTGGGCCCATAGGGTGGTCGGTCGACCCCCTATGTGTGTCCCACTAGCTCTCCTTGCTCCATTTCTTCATTCCTGCATTCAAACACTCCATGGACATGTGGAACTTGTTATTTGATAAAATATGCTCATGATGTGTTTGTTTATCCTGATCCTGAGGTTGTTGGTAGCATTTTGGTTATGTAAAAGTGGACCATTCTTGGTGGCAACAAGATCCCCCAAGCTTAACCTTTGCTCGTCCCGAGCAAACAATCAAACTTAGCTCGATGGATCAGGAGTTGCTACTATGCTTCATATTTCAAGAGTACTAACTCTACAACAATCATACTTATCTTTTGAATGGAAAAGTTAGCCATAAAAACTCACAATATTACCTTAGTCCTTCATGGGGCTTATGGCTTTATCCCTTGTCTTCAGAGGTTGAGAGATGGAACAACTTGACTTGAGCACTAGTTTTGTCATCCTTTCACAAGTTTCATATCGGAGGTTTTGCAAGATTTTGGAAAAGAAAACTTATGTTCCTCAAATGGTACTCTCGAGTCGCTCATTAGGTGTATAACTCCTCACCAAGGCACGTATTAGTGTTTGCCTTCTTTCATCCTATATATAGGTAGAGATCAAAGATGTAGCAAACTTACCTTGCATATATTGTAAAGTCAAATTCCGGATCCAAGGAGAGAAATGTCATACTCTTAGATCAAGATGTGCAAGTGTGTGGAAACATGGCAAATGATCAATACTCCTATATTTGGATGATCTCTCTTTCCTAACTTATTATTTTGAAACATAGCTATCTTTTTAATTTTTCTATGAGCTTTGAAGATGTCATTCATATTATATATATATTTTTTATTTTTTTTATAATTTTTCATAGTCTATGTCTCATTTACTAGCAACAAACTAGAGAGAGTGTTTTCTACTAGAGCATGGAGTATGAACTATGTGGAAAATGTAAGGCATGTTTCTACGTACTTCCAGTGTAGAAGCAACATGTATATGTGGTGTGTACGTGATCTTGATCTTGAGAGCATGATAAATCTATCAACAAGGGTCACAAAACTTGACCAAACTCAACACAAAGCAAGCATCTTATGTAGAAAGCTTATATTATGAAAGAGCATGTATGGCTTTGGTAGGAATTTTCACCATTGAGGAACAAAAAGTGTTTTATCATTTTAATAAATAAAACTCCGATAGTCATTCTTTCTTAGAACAATATTATAGCAGCTCTTATCTTGTCATATCATGTCTCACAACAACTTAGACTTAGTTACGACATTTGCAACCCATAAAAGTTTGAGGTTCATGAAGTTTTCTTTTAAGCCAAGTAATCCATACTTAGAGAAATACCAAGTTGTAAACTAAGTACTAGAGAAACATTTAGCAGAGCAACTATTCATCATTTCGATAGGAGATATTAATTTTCATGGAACATGTGAGAGTGGAATAGAGAAAGTCTTTTTATTTTTATCATATGCATATTTTTTTAGATGCAAGAAAAGATAAGCAGGAAAATGCATAAAGATAAATGCTGAAATTAAAAACTTACCTTAGTGGGGGAGGGAACCTCCCCCAAGCTTATCCTTTGCTCAATAAGATGGTGGCGGATATGGATGTAGCTGCCACCACAAGTCCCACTGCCAGTGTTGTTCTTCTTGTAATGCTTGGATTTCTTCGGTAGTTTGCTGGACAATGGGTGCTGTCTCAGCATGCTCAACACGCAGCTCACCAAAAGTATTGGTGAGATGATCAAATTGTTGCCGCCGTTCACGATGCTCCCTATCTCGTGTAGACGAGAAGGATGCTCGTGATCTTTGCGGACGTGGTGGCCGAGGAGGCATGCCACTAGAAGTGTGCATGGGATCGGAAGATGCATCATCTTCCTCCTCGCCAACAGCTCCTCGGGAAAGACCACCTTGCTCAAGATGAACAAAGTATAGCCCTTCATGAGCTCTCCTGTGTGAACCTGCAAAACCTCTTTGCCTAATTCCTTGATCTAAATCAAGGGTTAGCTTATGGAGCCTATACAACTAACGTTGCCTATTTGGAAGAGGCACCTCAATTGTATGACCATTGTAAATCATTTTAAGTTCACCATTGACATCTCTTTTTAACATTTGAGCAGTTGTAAGATATTCTTTTGAGATTATGGCTATAGGAGCAGAGATGTAAACAAAGGGGTGGGTGCCATTTAGCAAGTTCATGGATTCGGCAAGACAAGTAATTAAAGATGTGAATTGAATAGGTTCATTACTCTCAATTGAACTTTGCCAAAATTCTACCAAGCATTTTACAGGAGAGATTTGAATTTTTTTTACCATGGAATAAAGCAATTTTAATTTTGTGTCACTTAGCATGCTAGCATTACTTCCAAGAAATAGAGTCATATTCATCCAAAGATGCATGAAACAAAGGGTTGGATTATGAATTTACTCAGGTTTGGGACTTGAGCAATCATTTAGAGCAGAGATAGACAACCAAAATTTCCTTTTGTTAAACCTACGCATGGCAAGGTCTAAATCTAGCAAGCATGAATCATCAAAGCCAAGAGCAACATTTAGATGACTCCAAGTTAGACTACAACTTTGATTAAACATGTGAAAATAAATTCCATCATTAGATACATGGAGAGAGCATAAGAATTCTATGGTGAGGAACTCAATTCCAAGTTCATCTACTTGCCAAAAGCTAGACCAACCAATAGTGGAAAAGATAGTGTCGAATTCAGTGGTCATACCTGCGTTGGAGAGAAGACTCGGATCCAATATCCTTGTGTGCTCGAAAGATCAATCCCGAAGAGAGAGAGAACTTTGGTACTCTAGTTGGTCGAACCAGAGACCACTTTGTTTATCATAGGTCCTCATCGGGGGCACCATGAATGCCCCAATATGAGGTACCTCCTCCGGTACTTCTTCCTCCTCCTGAGGGTGTTCTTCGGTTTGGGCGTTCTCCCAAGTATATCAGGAAGAACCTTCCCTTCTTCTTCCTTGGGAAGTATCCTCGGATTGGTGGGAGCGTCGAGATGAGCTCCCACTCAGGATTTTCTTTGCTTTCTTGAATGCGGATCTTATCGGGTTCTTCATCTACTAGAGAGGAAGAGGGACACAAGGACAAGACTATGACAAGGTTGTGTGTGAAGTGGACTCCTAGTTTGCCTTGTGGGGAGAAGTTTGAGCTAAGAGAAGCTTGATGAAGACAAGAGATCTTCTTGTGGACTAGTGAGAGCAGCACTACTTCTCTTGAGAGCTAATAACTCCTCTTGAATGAAGAGAGGAGAGAGCAAGGCAAGGAGAGGCTTGAGCTAGAACTGGATTCTGGTTGAGGTGTGAGGGATTGAGATCTCCTTGCATGGGGTTTTATAGGGGAAGGGAATGGCACCAAGGGGGCACCATGGGGTGGTCGGTCGACCCCCCTTGGGCATGCCCTTGGGTGCCATGATCACAAGCTTTAGGAGATGCCTTACACAAAGCAAAAGAGAGAGGAAGAGGTGACCAAAGGTGGTCGGCCGACCCCCTATAGTGGGGATTCCAGCATGAGAAGAGCCACCAAAAATGATATCATCCACATAAATCTAGACTAGGAGAGAATCGTTGCCTTGCTTGAGGATAAAAAGTGTTTTATTGACGATCCCATTTTAAAACCCTTTTGGAGCAAAAAGGACTTCAACCTATCATACCATGCTCTAGGGTTTGTTTCAAACCATACAAAGCCTTATGAAGTTTAAACACATGGTTTGGAAACTTTGGATTTTCGAAACAGGGAGGTTGCCTCGCATAAACCTCTTCCTCTATATACCGGTTCAAAAAGGCACTCTTGACATCCATTTGAAACAACTTGAACCCCTTAGAAGCCGCAAAAGCTAAAAGGATCCTAATGGCCTCTAAACGAGCAACAGGGGTAAAGGTCTACTCATAATCTATCCCCTCCTTCTGACAAAAGCCTTGGGCTACTGTTGGCAGTCGTTAGCATCAACTTTTAATGCAATTATAAAGATAATAAATGGATCAATCAAATATAAATAATAGAAATATAAGGGGTTATCTAACAAATTCCATGAGTTTTGGAGTTTTATTATTTTCCAGGGACTATTCGAAAAAAGCATATAAAGGAAAGCAAATAGGAGAAAATATAATCCGCGGGAAAATAGTTTCCATCGGACTTAGGAAGGACCTAGAAGGCACCCGAAGGAAGCGGGGCCCGAGAGGCCCACTTAGAGGGATGGACGGCCCCACCTTGTGTTGGGCGGCACCCCCTAGTCCCGCCTAGCACCACCTTCTGGAAGCTTCCTCCACCGCCTTAGAGGGGTCATCTAGGCCCTACATTAAGTTAGATTGATCCAATGGCTGTCGTGCATCCCACCGGACTATGAATAAGAGGGCAGACCCCCCCTGGAGGCATCTCATTCAATCTCATTCAGTTCAACTCCATTCATTCAGAGACCCATCATATGTCAGAGGTGTCCCCCGAATGCACAACCTCTCTAGTTATTAGTTCTTAGATATAGATAATAGAGAGATATGGAGCGAGGGAAGAGTTGTGGAGGAGGTACTGGCCTATCAGTGCGTCTTCTTCGGCTAGTACTTTGGCAGGATCAAGTTCTTACTGAGCTTGTTCCTGGGATGTCTTCAGTAATTGACTTCTGATATAAGTAAGCTTTTGTTTATATTATTCTTATAGTTCATGACTCTTTTGAGTGCTTTAATCCTTACACATGCTTGGGTTAGAGTTTTATCGTAAGTTTAAGTGTGGTACTTAGACTCAAGGTAAACATGAATATCCCCTTTTATTCTGGACGGTGGTAGATTGCGTACGTGTCAGGTGCGTTGAGTCCTCTGTAGTCCACCTCCCGTTTATAGGACCTCACAGGTTTATAGTTATCTAAGTTGTCGCGTACTATGTTTGTGACCCTTCAAGATAATGGCCCCAGATGAATCGTAGAAGACATATATCTTACCCAAGTTAGAACTAAAAGACCTAAGTTATCCTCTCTATACTCCTATTATCGACCCCATCCTTGATTACTGTTTCCAACCAAATTATCATTAGTTTAATCTTTACCTTATACCTTAGTTTATATCTACCCCTTTTGGTTAAGTTACCACGTAGTTGATCTCACACGTTTCCCTGTGGATACGATATTTAAAACCTCTGGGTAAAATGCTACAATGATATTCTGTGCGCTTGCGGAAATCTTTGATATTCTCTTTGCACTTAACGAATGTCAACACGCATTTTTGGCGTTGTTTCCGGGATAATTGTTGTTGAGTTAACTACAAACCTATCTTAACTTTTTCTTTTATCCTTTATCTTTATCTTTATCATTCATGTAACCTCTTCTATTCTTTCTTCTTATCTATACATTCATATCTTGTTTAGCATGGATAATACCATTCATATCTAACAATATGCTAAACCTTCGGGCATAGACTTTAGACCACCAAATTGTTCAAAGCCTATCACAACACCTAGTTTTGAGATATGCCTGGGTTTTATAAAATTAGTTTAGAAAGAAACTTTTTCGGGAGAAGACAATGAAAACCCTTACCCACACCTAGAAGAGTTTGCTCGGATATGTGACCTCTTTCGCATAGGAGGCATGCCCGATGAGACCATAAAATGGAAGCTCTTTCCTTTCTCCTTGATGAGAAAATCTAAACAATGGTATAAACTCAATGTACGTAGTGTGCAAGGAGATTGGGAGATGTTAAGGACTAAATTTCTCATAAAATACTTTCCAATCTTCAAGGTGATTAACCTTCATAAAGAGGTTTTAAATTTTAGGCAACTAGAAGAAGAATCTCTTGGCGACGCATGTGATTATTTCATTGACCTTAGCCTCACTGGCCTAGATCTTGGTATTCCAAACTCCTTACTTCTGCAACATTTTTACATGGGTCTTAGTAAGAAGTCGAGGGAATCGCTTGATATAGCCTCTGGAGGAGTTTTCTTTTCCTTGTCTGCTAGTGAGGCATGGCGTAAGCTTGATGTAATAAATGGAAACACCCCTTGTCCTTGCATTCCAAATCCAATCCCTGAGAAACAGAAGGAATCAATTTCTAAACAGGAAGTTTTGATAGATAAATCACAACCACTCCAATCCCAAGATTTAACTATCAATCCTAAACCATCAATAGCTCAAAATCCTCCAAGGGAATAAGAAATCCACCGTTGGAAAACTTTAATCTTTCTAATATTGATGGTCTAGACTTCAAGTTTCATAAGAGAACTCCAAGTGAGTATAATTCAAATCTTTGCAAGAAGGGTTCTCTTAAAAACGTCCTTATTCCCCATGGGAAGAAGTTGAGGATGGCATGTCAAGTGATGCCACAGAAGGAGAGCTAAGCCTTGTGAACACCCCTTTTTGCCCTTTCATGTTCAAAGACTGCCCAAATCTCCAACCCAAACCCATCCTTGACTTTGGTCATGAAGACCCCAAGGATGACCAGGAGATTCTACAACAGTGGATGGAATATGTAGAATGGATGGATAAGGAAGAAGCTTTAAAAGAATCCAACCTTGGATTAGTTTCAACTCCGTTTGAAAACATCACTTATCCAAATATAGAAGAGTCCCTAGACGAGACCAATTCGAGAGTCACCAATCCAATAGGAACTTTGAACATCCATAGTGAATCCACCATAAAGGTTTTTTTTATGGAATCCACCATAAAGGTTGGAGAGAAAGATGATATCAATGAGCATGGAATCTACTCCATAACCATCTCTTCAAATCCATGCTCATATGAGACATCTCCATTACCAATTAGTCTCTCTATCATTACCACATATGACATCTTCAACACTCTCACACTTTCCATTTATAAAAACTTCAAAATTGTTGTTGTTGATGCATATGTTTATCACAAATATTGCATATCTTATTGTTGAAAGAGGTGATAGAGGGAAAACCACTTCACTAAATTGTATCTTAGAAGGTTTCCCAAGGACAAGCTTAGTGTCCTAAAACAAGCACCTCTCAAGATCCTAACATAAGTCTTCACCTTTTCGATACGCTGCTCTTGTGAAAACGAGCTTAAAGATATATGATTATATTCCTTCAGGTATTCTTGTCACTAACCTTTCTAGGTTTGGAGCAGAAAGAATGAAGGAACGACAAGCATAAGGTATGTCCAACCAATATGCAACATTGAATTACATTCGTCCAATCTTGATTTTTACAAAAAATTCAAACTTGGGGGAAAACCACCATAAAAACATCTGTTGCCATGTTGCAACATTATCTTGGTTGTCCCTACCTTTAAGGCATGCTCAAACTACTACATAAAATTATGCTATTTCATCTTCACTTGAGTAAATCTTCATTCTACCGTCATGCTACCTTTATTTGCTATAGTGGATGTTTAGGTTTTGAAGTATATATTTTCATATACCTTTTAAATTATGCATGGTGCTTAGTTTAAATCATAAGTATTATGATTTTACTTCTAAAGGCTTTTAAATTAAGCATGGTGCTTAGGTTAAAATGTCTTCCTAATTCAAATTAGACGTGGTGTCTAGGTTGCTTTTTGAACCGATAGTATTCTATAGTATATATTGGATATTTTGTTAGACTAACCCCTATAGGAAAACTTCCAATATGAAATTGGGAAAGTCCTGAGATGAGCTCATACTGAAGAAAAAGAGAGACACATGAGCCCCAATAACTTTCACAAGCAAGGCGCAGCTAATTTATAATGTCAGAGGATGAAGATGACATGACTATCATCCTAGGAAGACCATTCCTCAAACACTACCAGAGCCATCATCTTCATCAGAGCTTGACAAATCCACTACAACTTACTCATTGGAAAGGTATGCTATATATTCAATAGTTATACTAATCATGTGCAGCCCGAGAAGCGACGCAACAAAGGAAACGCCACATCTGCCGACAAGCAACCTAGTCATTGAAGGATGGATGGGAGGATTATCCTAGCAAAGTTTCAAGATATGAAGACTAATCCAATCATCTGAATGAAATCAAAGAAAAGGAACAAGAAGCAGTAAAGGAACCCTATGGGACCAAATCGCAAAAGGAGAAGTAGAAGAAACACGACCACGGGTACAAGAATGGTAGAAGGAGAACAAAGATGCACCACACAAGATAACAAGGAATCATCTGAGTCTACCTCAGATACTAAATCAGACAAGTAAGTACTCTCTCCTATCTAGTCTTATCGATAGACTATAAATCCCGTTCCTTTGCCACAAGGTAAAACTGGTAGTTATCTAATTAGTTATCATTACTAATTTTACCACCTTTATCTTTTTGCATATTTAAAAAAAATATTTATTTATCATTGCATCATGAAAATCTAAAGCCCCATGTGAGAGAACTTATCGTAAGACCATAAGGGAATTTACTGTGGTGGCATAAAATTAATTTTTTCTCTTGCATTGTAATATAAAAAAATATAGAGAGAGATGAGATATTCAATTGCTGCTAGAATCTATTAAAGTTTAAATTAGATCATGAGAATATTCAACTACTCTTTTGGTTGACCGCTAACCCCATTGTCATAATGAAGCCTCGAGTTTTGTTTGTTCTTGTTGGAGTATAATCATGCAGGATTGAAAGCACAAAGGAGGAGTGAGCCCAACCAGTAGGCTACTTCCAAAGGCCATTCAAACTCAACCATAGCAAAATCAAGCTTGAGGGAGGGTACCCCCAGTTATCAGGTAAGTATATCTATGCTATTTATCGGTTCTATCTTATAGTCATGAAATATTAAAAATATGTGAGCACATGAAGGTTCACCATAGCATCATAAGAAAACTTAAAATTGCCAAAAATATATGGGCACATGAAGGTCCATGTCTGTCGAGTCTTAAGAGTCCTAAATAAAGGTATGTTAAGTTAGGGTGTGTGTTTAATTTACTTAGAGTCAATAAAAGCTATGAACATTAATTTTGTCTTGGAGATGATGACTAGTTGCTCTGCCGTAATCCCTTTTAAGTATCTAGTTTTCAACCTTGAGTTCCCCTAAATTTTGGTTAAAACTACTTTGATTTGAGAATTTACTCTGAACCTAAAACTTGTGGAGGCATATACTTAAACCAAGTCTAGGTAGTTGGGAGATACGACATGAAAGTCTGAGCTGCTATTTATCTTACTCCTAGCAATACTATGTTCTGGTGATTTATCTTTTGAAAACTCAAAATCTTAGATGAAGAGCTCTTGTATGACATATTTTAAATTCCTACCAAAGACATACACACTTATACATTTAGATTAGGAAAACTCATTCATGCTACTTATCTTTGTATTGAGTGTTGTCAACCTTTACACCCTGTGAAGAGTCTCATCATGCTTTTGAATCAACAACACATACACACCACCCAAATATGTACTACTCTACACTGGAGTAGGCGCAACAACATGCCATTCATCAACCACAAAAAGGTCTTACTCTTACAGTGAGAGTAACCACCACCAAAAATATTCATTCCATTTCCATTCATTCATAAATGCTCCTAAGTCCCTGTTATCTTCTCTCAACAATTTTTCTTGGTAATGGAGATATGAGATATGCAAAAGCTATTCTAAAAAAAAGATAAGAAGAAAAATAAAAAGAGAGGAATTAAAAATGGACAAGTGTCCGACACACCTATCAGGAAAAATAAACAAAGAATAAGATAGCTCATACTCTCTAACCATGTTGTTCAAAAATTCAAAATTTCAAAAGAGAGATTCAAGGAGCAAAGTAGAATTAGGTTTTCACCATCACCATCATAAGCACCATATATCCACCATATCCACACACATGCACATATTGGTTTGATTGTACGACTTGACTCTCTGTGGATCTATTGTTTGACTTTACAATATATACAAAGTAAGTATGTTAACCTTGTTAAGCCATCCCTATGAACTCCACTATATTTACTAGTATAGGAGGGCATGACATTATTAATGCATCAGTGAGATCCACAAATACCACATACATAAGAGACTTGAGGGTGTCATACAACTAAGCTCTGAGTTTTATTTCAAAAACTTTGCAAAAACCATAATTTTGGTAGAGTGAAGAGTTTGAGGCATAGTGCCTGATTTTATTACTCTGTCTTTTGATTGCTCAAGACCCAAGTTATAGTCAAAGCCCCATGGTTAAATGTAATACGGGTGAGATCGAAAGTCAGAGCAATTTTTTCTAATTCTTAGAAGAATTTTTGTTTGAAAGCATGTGAACTTTTGAGGTGTGAAAGCATTGCAGCAACTACTAATCCAAGTTTAGTAGATAGACTTTGCTAGGGACTAGCAAATGGTAAGCTTGGGGTTCTTGTTGACGATCGTTAGCGTCAACTTTTAATGCAATTATAAACATAATAAATGGATCAATCAAATATAAATAATAGAAATATAGGGGTTATTTAACAAATTCCATGAGTTTTGGTGTTTCATTATTTTCTATGGACTATTCCACAAAAGCATATAAAGGAAAGCAACTCAGAGAAAATAGCGGAATAAATCTGTAGGGAAATAGTTTCCATCGGACTCAAGAAGGACCCAGAAGGCACCCAAAGGAAGCGGGGCCCGATAGGCCCACCTAGAGGGCTGGCCGGCCCCACCTTGTGTCGAGTGCCCGGTAGGGTTATGAGGTTGCTACGCTATCCAGAAAATAAAATTTTTCTACCCCATAAACCAGGAACTAGTGCTAGTTATAGATCACGGGGTTACCACTAGACGCGCAGGTGCAGCAGAAAAGACTTGATGTAGTCGTGCACATCGTAGCAGTGCCGTGCAGTTGCGAGGTCGTCCGTCTCAACGTCTCTTACTCGCGGTTCATCCTTGTGCTCCAGATGCAGCACCTCCGAGGAATCCCACACGTGCAGGGAAGAAGCGTGATGCCTCTGGACTGCTAGGTCCGCGAGGAGTACTAGGCGCGAGCATGGGGAGCGCGATAGCGGCTGCCAAAGGATGTAAGTCTAACTCGCCCCGCGCCTCCCTTTGCTTATATAGGCGTCCTAATGAGCTCCCACGTTGGAGGCCCATTAGCAAGCCTAAACCTAGTCTAATTCGGGTCCAACCCGAATTAGGCTTCCAACCCCTTAAGCGTGCGACCCTATGGGTTCACGCACACATAGACATGGCCCAAGTACTCTTACTCGACCAATAGTTGATAGCGGCCTCTAGCAAGGCGTGTCAACTCCTATGCATACGCTACGATCATATCAGACGAACCACCACAATACAATATACATGTTATTCCTTTGCCTTATGATATTTGGTCCAACTCATGGGTTAACACTTAACCCAAGCACAGCCATGCATTTCATGATCTAATCATTTGAGTGATCTAGTGATATCTCTCTCTCTCATGGAGAGTGACAAATTTCATCTTGATTGACTATGTCTCACAGCATGTTTCCTGACAAACCCGAAAGTCACCTTTATAACTACCCAGTCACGGAGTACATACGACAATCTCAGGTCTAAGGACATAACGTACATGATGTGTATAGAGACAATCTCATGTCAGGTCTGTCCAGCACCATGTCCTACATGTGCCCACATTATTAGTTCGACATCTCTATGCCCATGACTTGTGAAACATAGTCATCAACTAATAATGTATTGATCCAATATTCATGTACATTCTAGTGCGAACTTCGATCATGGACAACTTTAGAATAACCATACAAGTAAAAGAGTTTCACAAACAATTCACATAATTGCTTATCGATACAAGTTGTCTTTAATGGATATTCATTGAACTCATAATATGTCATGGATACAAGGAAATACAATCATCTCTATGATTACCTCTAGGGCATATTCCCAACACGCCCCTGTTGAATTTTCGGCATATGTCAAATGAGCTAAGACTTGCATTGATCGGTAGCCGTTTTTTCATCGGCATCGGGAAGTCGTCAGTCAATGTTACCGATGAGGGTAGATGCTGCGAAAAGGTTAAGTTTGTTGCCGATGGAAGCTGAACGTTTCTTGCCGATATGCCGATAAAGATGTTGCCGATGGGAGTTGAATGACTCTTGCCGATAAGAATTAATTGGTGAAGACAAGTTACCAGGAGTGCAAGGTTACCGATGCCGATGGGCATGGAATGCCGATGGGTACAGGATAACATGGCAGTTGACATTAGCAAAGGATTGCCGATGGCAAAAGAAGAAAGTCGCGGATTGAAGGAATCTGCCAATGGAAAGTTTTCATCGAAGGAAAGACATAAGGAAACTGGTGATTTTATACCAGTATTTTTATAGTAGTTTGAGTCTGACTCTTGCATGAGTCGTTTGTTTCCTTAAAAATAGGGGTGTCTGTTTAGGAAAATAATATTGTTATTTGGGTCCGACTCCTGCGCGAGTCAGTTATTTCCTTAAAATAGGAGTTTGTTTTATTTAGGAAAGGTACGAGTCGTGTCTGTTTATAACTCCTATTGCTGGAGTATAAATATGTACTTAGGCTCGTGAGACAATCAATCAATACATCAAACAAATCTATTACTCTTATTACTTTTACCGCAATTTACCCTTTTATTGCATTAGTCTTAGTTTATCTACGAGTTCTTCAAGCTTCGACAGGCTGCATCACCTTGATCTCCGTCAAACGCTTGCAAGTTCCGCGTGGGAGTAATCTGAGCTTTGATATCCGGGCGCATCGCTGTTGTCTCGTTCAGCTCTGCTCTAGTTATCTTGATCAAGTCTAAGTCCTGACATCTGGGCGTATCGCCGTTGTCTTGTTCAGATTTTGTACTAGTTATCGTCCTTGTCGATTAACTGGTCAAATCGACTGGCACACCCTCGAAAATCGAATTCGGGTAATAGCCCGAGGTGTTCACTGATCCTGACGCTTTTTGTGTCAACACCTCTTTTGGCACACCTGGTGGGACCAATTACACATCTATCATGGGTGATAACTCCGACGTTAACCAGAGGAACGTCATTGAAGTCTCCGAAGCTGATCTAAAAGACGATCAGAGGCTGGCTATGGAGCGGGCTATGGAGGAGTCCAAGCAATTGTATCTGAAGTCCTTCAGCCTAAGCAGGAGCGGCGAAGCCATCCAGAAGCAAGATCCGCCGTTGCCGCGGCAGGTCACGTATGATGCCAATCCTGGTAAGTTACAAGAGATGGTTAATTCTGCTTTAAATCAAGCATTAATTAACCACTCTAGCATGTTGTCCAATACTGTGTACAATGCTATTATGCAATCTTTCAAAGAAGGACAAGCACCCCAATATGTTGGTCCAGCGTATCATCAACCTGGATCGGCATCTACAAATCCATCGGCAGCCCCAATGGCGTCTTCCACCCCCATGGATTCGTCTGCCGATGTGGCCACACCACCAAGGCCAATTCCTGAAAGTGTCACCAAGCTTAGTGCAGTTCCGGTGGCGTCGGCAATGTCAGGACCAGCTATCCAGAGTCATCAAGCACCCGCTAACTGGTGGGGATATGGTATGCCATCAAATCTATCTGTTGGTTCCAATCTGATGCAGGGAGACAGTTTAGCTTGGAAGGGCTCTATGTTATCGGCAATGCAATCACAGCCGACGATCCCTATGGCACATTACTCTACATATTCTCCAACTATACAAGTGCCATCAGAAGATTTCCAGGTGGTGATTCCTAAAGTACCTCTGATGCCACCATCAGCAAACTCTGTGCCGGTGCAACACAGTATAGCAACTGGAAGTCAACCTATGGTAGTGAACCCTCAAGCCGGAGTATTAACACATCAAGGTAACCAATTTGTTGATTACTCTAAGGTGCAGGAGCAGCAGGTGCCAGTTAGCTATCAGCCATCGGTAAGTCACATGCCAATGATTTGTAATTTTGGATGGACCAATCAGCCATCAGCTCAACAGCCTGGCATGTTAATGTATCATTATGGAAGTCCAGCAAACACTCAGAATGGGGCATCGGTACAGCAACCGATGAATATGATGACACAACATAACCCAGTAAGTGTGCAAAACTATCCATTCGCAAATCAGCCGATGCATAACGTTCAGATGACTAGTGCTGCGCCCGTGACAACTACGCATCATCTCCTAGCAAGACCTGAAGGGGCGCATCAGCCGGCTCCACCAGTCAACAACCAGCCAATGAGTCGGCAAGAGCAGGATATATATTGGACCGATAAGATTGCCGAAGTGATGAAGGAACAATTCGTCATTAAGCCTAAGGTTAACACATACTCTTATCGGACGCCATATCCTCCGTCGTATGACTTAATTCCTCTCTCGAATCGGTACAAAGTGCCTGATTTTACCAAATTCTCCGGCCAAGATGACACGTCGACGATGGAGCATATCAATCGCTTCATTATCCAGTGTGGAGAAGCTGCCAGCAGGGAGGAACTGAGGGTGAGATTGTTCTCATCATCATTGTCTGGATCGGCATTTACATGGTTTATTTCATTGCCTCCAAACTCTGTAATCACATGGGCCGATCTAGAGAGGCAGTTTCATAAATACTTCTTCACTGGCATACATGAGAAGAAGATTACCGATTTGGTTAAGCTGAGGCAACGTAACGACGAATCGGTGGAAAATTTTGTTCAGAGGCTGCGAGACGTAAATAACAAGTGCTACAACCTGGTACTTGATGATCGGCAACTAGCAGATTTGGCTTTCCAGGGACTACTGCCGCATATCAAAGATAAGTATGTGTCTCAAGAATTTGAAAGCCTAAGTCATGTGGTACAGAGGATTGCCGATCAAGATATCAAAACCTTTGAACCCAGGAAAACCGCCACCGGTAGCTTTGGGCTCAACTACTGAACCCCGAGTTTTGCGACCCAAGCTCGGAAACCGATGCAGATGGTTTTGAGGCCCAAACCACCAAACCACTCGATACGAGCCACCTTGTCTTCGCCCGGTCTGACTCCGAGTCCCCTGAGCCTCCGCTTGACTCGCGCGTCCACCATCTTGACTCGGCCGACTCGGTCTACCTCCATGTCTTCTCGCACTCCCCGGTGCCAAGTACTAGCCACCACAACTGGTCCGCCGGCGCTCATGGTCCCTCCGTCCGAGCCCCGCTTCCGCCCTTCACCGCTCTTAGTCCATCAGCACAGCAAGCCTCTACTAGACCTTCTCCACGCCATTGACCACTGTCACTAGGCATAGCACCTGCACACCACAAGCTGATAGACAAACACATGTTTCTGCTTTCGCAGAGGTTAGGGTAAGCCACTCAAACTGAAACACTCACATGTTGGACGATCACTCATCATCAAAGCTGAACATACATGGGTACTTATGCACCATGTGTTCGCAATCTCCCCCTTGATGAGTGCATTGTCAACACAAGTGCATTTCAGATTTGAGCCACAAGATAAAGCTCTCCAAATGACCAAAAAGCTACAAGGGCCAAAACAGGGTCACTTGAGAGAAGCAAAATGATACCAATTGAAAACACCCTCAAACACCTTATGACAAAGTCACTTACTGATGCCAAACAAAAGCACATGGGCAATGGCTCGACGCAACCAAGCAAAACAAAGCTAGCCCTCAAGAAGAGGCACAAAACGGGCTCAACACCGCTAGCAAGTCCAAAATACCAATCACAATTCTCAAAGCTCAGAATGCCAATTGAAACACCAAGGGAACTCCAAAGATACCAATTAAAACACTTAACGCTTAAGAAGCACTCGAAACCTGTCGGAGCCAACAAAGCAAGCTAGACCCTCCAGAAGAGGCAAAGGCTCAACACATCTAGCAAAAGCTCCCCCTAGGCAAAAGCACACTCAAGATACCAAATGAGCTCTTTAGGGGAAAAGAAGCACACAAACTCCCCCTTGACCAAAGAAGCTCTAAACCAATGAAACCAATGAGATGCCCTCTTTCTCCCCCTTCGATGTAGATGGCTAATAATGGAATGAAATGCACATCTCTCCCCCTTATTGACACATGTAGCTCATCAAACATCAACAACTCAAGATCCGGCTACAAAAGCCATGAAATGCAAAATGAGTGCAAAAGCTTCATACTTAGAGCTAAGACAATGAATAGATGCTCTAAGTGATGTGATCCTGTGAGAATAGGAAAAGCTCTACGTGCCCAACAAAGACTCAAGTTGAGCTTAAGATTACTTTAGAAGCTATTTTAGAGAGCATATCTTGTGAGAGCAGAGAAAGGGTATCACCTCCTATAGACAGCTAGACATGGCAAACAAGATAGGATCTATCTCCAAGCAATCTCATCTATAGCAAGTAAAACTATCCCTTAGCAAAGTTCATACAACAATCCAATGACCCAACTGAATGAATTTTCCAAATTTCAGAGTTTTGCAACCAATTTTAGTTTTAGGTACATTTAAGTTGTATGTGAGTGGTTGTAAACCAAGTGATGTCCTGCTTACCAACCGGGCGAAGTCAAAGGACTTGACACAACGGTTTTGGTCATACACGACACTGCTCAAGTATTGCGAACACATGGTAGATAAGTACCCATGAATGTTCAGTTTTGATGATGAGTGATTGATCAACACGTGAGTGTTTCAGTTTGAGTGGCTTGAACTAACCTCTTGCGAAAGCAAATGTGTGCCTGTCTATCGGTTTGTGGTGTGCAGGTACTATGCCTAGTGACAGTGGTCAATGGCGTGGAGAAGGTCGAGTAGAGGCTTGCCGTACCGAGGGACTGAGAGCGGTGAAGGGCGGAAGCGGCGCTCGGACTGAGGGACCATGGGCGCCGATGGACTAGCTGTGGAGGCTAGTGCCTGGCACTGGCGAGTGCGAGAAGACATGGAGGTAGACCGAGTCGACCGAGTCAAGACGGCGGACGAGCGGGTCGAGCGGAGGCTCAGGGGACTCGGAGTCCGACCGGGCGAGGAAAAGGTGGCTTGGGTCGAGCGGTTTCGTGGTTTGGGCCACAAAACCATCCGTGTCGGTTTCTGAGTTTGGGCCTCAAAACTCGGGGTTCGGTAGTTGAGCCGAAAGCTACCGGTGGTGGGTTTCGCGGGTTTGGGCCTTAAAACCCGGGCGGACCTTCCGAGGAAGCGGGGATGGAACGTGGCGGAATCCTGGAGGTTGCATCGAGGCGACGGCAACTCCTGGCAGGAAGCGGGGCCATCCATTCAAATCGAGGAAGATATTTTTCGGAGCTTGGACTACAATGCTTAGGCTAGGTAGTTCACTCATGTATCTAGGAGGGTCTTTGGGAAATATCCAAAGCCCTGTTAAATAGGGGATGAAGGGGTATCCTCATCCCATCCCTTGAACGCTAATCATTTGCCTCCACTCTCTCTTTCTCTACCCTCTCTCTAGTTCATGACTGGTCAAATGGAAGCTTGACTGGTCAATGACCGTTCTCCATCGGCATCGGTAAGAGCCAATATTGCCGATGGAAGGATACTGTAAGAGGCCAAGTGTGTTGCTGATAGAGGCCGGGTGATCTTTGCCGACAAAGGTTAATTGGTGGTCTTGCCGATTGCTGATGAGCTGCCATTGCCGATTGCCGACGAAGAGTCTTTGCTGATTGCTGATGAAGGTCATTGCCGATTGCCGATAAGGGCTTGTTGCCGATTGCCGACGAAGGGATGCTACTAATCGAGAAAGTGTTGCCGATGCCGATGAGCGTAACTTAGCGCTTGGTGGCAGCTGGAGGTTACCGATGGTCCAAAGAAGGAAGGTGCGGATTAAAGGGATCTGCCGATGGAAAGTTTCCATCGAGAAGAAGTATAAGGGAACTGGTGTTTTGTGCCAGTATTATTATTATAGTAGTTTGAGTCTGGCTCTTGCATGGGTCGTTTATTTTCCTTTAAAATAGGTATGTTTGTTTAGGAAATAAATATTGTTATTCGGCTTCTGCGCGAGTCAGTTTCCTTTAAAGTAGGAGTTTGTTTTAGGAAAGATATGTGTCGTGTCATTGTACAACTCTCCATGCGGGAGTATAAATATGTGCCCGAGGGATATGGAATAAAAAGATCAATCCAATTCAAAACAAATCAATTCTACTTTTTATCCTACTTTTATCGCAATTTACCTTCTTATGCATTAGTTATAGTTATCAACGAGTTCTTCAAGCTTTCGACGGGCTGCATCACCTTGATCTCCGTTAAAATCCTTGTTAGTTCCGCGTGGGAGTACCTCTAGGCTTTGGCAATCCGGGCGCATCGCTGTTTGCCTCGTCTAGCTCTGCTCTAGTTATCCGTGATCAATCTGAGCCTTGACGTCCGGGCGCATCGCTGTCGTCTCGTTCAGTTTGTCATAGTTATCATCCTTGTCGATTGATTGGTCAAATCGACTGGCACGCCCTCGACATCGAGCTCTAGGTAATAGCCCGAGGTGTTCACAGATCTGACGCTTTTTGTGTCAACACCTCTTTTGGCATGCCTAGTGGGACCTGATTATACAAATCTACACATCCGGCATGGCTGACCACGCCGATGTTAATCAGAGGAATGTCATTGAAGTGTCTGAGGCCGATCTGAAAGATGATCAGAAGCAGGCCATGGAGCGGGCTATGGAGGAATACAGGCAGCTGTATCTCAAATCCTTCAGCCTCAGCAGGAGCGGCGAAGCAATTCAGAAGCAAGATCCGCTGTTGCCACGGCAGGTCACGTACGACGCCAACCCTGGCAAGCTACAAGAGATGGTTAACGCCGCTGTAAGTCAAGCTTTAATTAACCACTCCAACGTGCTGTCCAATACTGTCTACAATGCTGTCGCGCAAACATTCAAAGAAGGACATGCACCGCGATATGCCGGTCCAGCGTACCATCAACCTGGATTGGCATCTGCAAGCCCATCGGCGGCTCAGATGGCGTCTTCCACCCCTGTGGAACCATCTGCCGGTGTGGCTACATCACCAAGACCGAACACCGGCAACACCACCAAGTTCAATGCAGATCCGGCCGCGTCGGCAACTTCAGGGCCAGCCCCCGCTAATTGGTGGGGATACGGTATGCCCCCGAATCTATATGCTGGTTCTAATCTGGTGCAGGGAGATGGTTCAGCCTGGGGGAACTCTACGGCATCGGCGGCGCAGCCACAGCCGATGGCTCATATGACGCACAGCTCTGCGCCTGCTTCGACTATACAAGTGCCATCAGATGATCTCCAAGTAATCCCCAAGATATCTCTGATGCCACCATCGGCAAGCTCTGTGCCGATGCAGCAGATTATGACCACCGGAAGTCAATCTCTGGCGGCAAATTCTCAAGTTGGAGTACCGATTCCCCAAGGTAATCTGGTGATCAATTGCTCCAGGATTCAAGAGCCGCATGCTCCGGTCAGCTATCAACCATCGGCAAGTCACATGCCGATGCCTTATAATCTTGGATGGGTCAACCAGCCACCAGCTCAGCAGCCTGGCGCGCCGATGTATTATTATGGAGGCCCAGCTTACGTTCAAGGCGGATCATCGGTAAAACAACCGATGAATGTGATAGTTCAGCCAACTCCGCCAAGTATGCCGAATCATCCATCGGTAAGTCAACCGATGCATAGCATGCAGATAACCGATGCTGCGCCTGCGACAACTGCATATCTTCAAGGGGCGCATCAACCGACTCCGCTAAGCATGCCAACCTATCCATCGGCAAGTCAGCTGATCCATGGGGTCCAGATGACTGGTGCTGCGCCCACGACTACTGCACATCTCCAAGAGGCGCGTCAGCCGACTCCACCAGTCGACAATCAGCCAATGAGTCAGTAAGAGCAGGACGCGTACTGGGTCGGCAAGATTGCCAAAGTCATGAAGGAGCAATTCAGCATCAAACCCAAGGTCAACACATACTCCTATCGGACCCCGTACCCGCCTGCATATGACTTGATTCCTCTTCCAAATCGGTACAAGGTGCCCGATTTTACTAAGTTCTCCGGCCAAGACGACACGTCCACAATGGAGCACATCAACCGCTTCATTATCCAGTGCGGGGAGGCCGCCAGCAGGGAGGAATTAAGGGTGAGACTGTTCTCGTCATCATTGTCTGGATCGGCATTCACGTGGTTCATATCATTGCCTCCAAATTCTATAATTACATGGGCCGACCTGGAGAGGCAATTTCACAAGTACTTCTTTGCTGGCATACATGAAAAGAAGCTTACCGATTTGGTCAAGATGAGGCAACGCAACGACGAATCGGTAGAGAGTTTTGTGCAGAGGTTGCGGGATGTGAAGAACAAGTGCTACAGTCTAGTGCTTGATGATCGGCAACTGGCAGATTTGGCCTTCCAAGGGTTACTCCCGCACATCAAGGACAAGTACGCGTCCCAGGAGTTTGAGAGCCTAAGTCACCTGGTGCAGAGGATTGCCGATCAGGATGTCAAAGCCTTTGAGCCCAGGAAGACTTGGAACAAGAAGGTGACCTTCATCGGAAAGAAGAAGACTCTGGGGTCGGATGAGGAGCTAAATGTCGATGCAGCTGAATGGGTAAAGGATAAGAAGCCTGTGTCTTGTCCATTCGGCCAAAAAGAAACTAAGAGGTTCACCTTTGACATCACCAAGGCCGATAGGATTTTTGACCTATTGCTGCAAGAGGGGCGAATCAAGTTGGCGCCCAATCAAGTGATTCCATCGGCCGAAGAGCTTAAGAAGATTACGTACTGTAAGTGGCATAACGTGACCTCACACAGTACCAATGATTGCAAGGTGTTCAAGCAGCAGTTGCAATCGGAGATCGAGTCTAGGCGTATCAAGTTTGAAAACTCTAAAGTCCAGAAACCGATGAAGATAGATCAGCACCCGTTCCCAAACAACATGGTAGAAATCAGTGAAAAAACCAAAGTGCTGACATCGAAAGCTGCCAGAAGGAACACATCGGTAGACCCTGACTATCAAGTGCCTAGGCACGACGCAAGAAGGTTTGTCGATGACAGGAAGGGTAAGAAGGTTGCCGATGAAGGTAACAGCGCCAACAGGGCTCCTGGAGTGGTGATTACTCACAAACAGCCAAGGCAATATCATCGGCAATCACGTGAAGAACAGTATCGGCAAGAAGAGGAGGAGCATCGGGAATGGCTTTGACACAAGGACCACTGGAGGTGTCCCTTCTTCGTTCATTGCTGGGAAGAAGGCGTCAAGCTGCCCACTGCCGATAACTGTCCAGAATGCAATGGGTACTACGTAGCCGATCGATCAGGTAAGCGGCCTTGTTTTGATAATCAGGCATCCAGGTACGCCAGGCCGCTCAGAGAAGACAGATCGGCACATGACCGACTGGGGGGCAAGCTCAGTGCCCATCATCGGCTTGGCCGGCGTGTTGACCAGAGGGAGCTGGAGGAGATGGCTAATGCTAGAGTGCCCGATGAAGAGATATTCTCCAGAGATCCCAACATCAGAAGAAGTGCCGATGAAAGCAGGGGAAAGCAGCACCAGCCCGTCTGGAAGACCAAGCTTCCTCCATGGTGCCCTAAGGGTTTGACTAAGACCCATAAGAGGAGGATTCAGCGCCAGCGCTGCGACGACCTGTATGACAGTGCAGAACCTTCGGAAGAGAAGCAATGGAGGCCGAAGCATAAGGACAGGGGCCCATCGGCAGACATAAACATGGTTGTCATGTTGCCGATGGAGTTCATGGCGCCCGTCAGTGATGATGAAGAGGCTGCCGATATGGCACAATTGGTACTGGATCCGATGACGGCTATCTTCGAAAAGCCCGCCGAAGATGAGAGGCAACACTTAAGGGCTCTGTTTGTCAAAGGCAAAGTGGATGGTCAGCCGATGACCAAGATGCTAGTGGATGGTGGTGCGTCAATCAATATAATGCCCTATGTCGTGTTCAGGAAGCTTGGCAAAGGCGATCGGGATTTGGTCAAGACCGACATGAAGCTCAAGGACTTCGAAGGCAACGTGTCAACCGCCATGGGGGCCGTATGCGTTGAATTAACCATCGGCAGTAAGACTTTGCCGACAACGTTCTTTGTAATCAGTGGCAAAGGCACCTACAACTTGCTCCTTGGGAGGGATTGGATCCACGCTAATTGTTGTATCCCTTCTACTATGCATCAGAGTCTGGTATAGTGGATCGGAGACAAAATTGAAGTCGTCCGCGGTGAAGCCCCATCTACTGTTGCATCGGCAGAGTTAGACACTTATGAACAGACCAGGTGTATATCTGGTGAAGCCTGGGATAAAGAGTTCCTCAAAGTTGCCGATTACCACATCAAACCGATCCAAGCAGTCGGTCCTGAGGAGGAGTCTTAATGGATCAGTTCGCCGATGATGGAAAGCTGGGGCAGGGCTTCACGTCTGCCGATGACTTGCTCGAGGTTGACATCGGCGATGGTAGTAAACCTAGGCCTACTTTTATTAGTGGTAAGTTAGATTCCCAATGTAAGCAGCAGTTAATTGATTTATTAAAAGAGAATAAAGATTGTTTCGCTTGGGATTATACAGAGATGCCTGGTTTAGACCGATCGATAGTTGAACATCGGTTACCCCATCAAGTCTGGTTTTCAGCCACATCGGCAGCCGGCAAGCCGATGCAATCCTACTATCTTACCCGATATCAAGGCTGAGATTACTAAGTTGATCGAGGCTGGATTTATTCGGCAATGCCGATATGCCGATTGGATTTCTAATGTGGTTCCTGTGTATAAAAAGAATGGAAAACTTCGTGTTTGTATTGATTTCAGGAACTTGAACAAGGCTACGCCGATGGATGGCTACCCGATGCCCGTTGCCGATCTGCTGATCGATGCTGCTGCTGGACATCAGATTATTAGCTTCATGGCTGGTAATGTTGGGTACAATCAAATATTCATGGCTGAAGAAGACATATCCAAGACTACTTTTCGATGTCCAGGTCACGTCGGTTTGTTTGAGTGGGTAGTCATGACTTTTGGCTTGAAGAATGCTGGTGCTACTTATCAGAGGGCAATGAATTTTATCTTTCATAAGTACATCGGCACAATTGTTGAGATCTACATTGATGATGTGGTGGTCAAGTCTGGAGACTTCAAGAAGCATCTTACCGATTTGCCGAAAATATTGGAATGCACGAGGGAGCATGGGTTGAAGATGAATCCTAACAAGTGTGCGTTTGGCGTATCGGCAGGGTAGTTTCTAGGCTTCATGGTGCATCAGAGAGGCATTGAAATTGGCAGAAAGTCTATTGATGCAATTAACAAGGTAGTTGCTCCCACAAGCAAGACTGAGTTGCAGTCTCTGATCGGCAAGATTAATTTCATTAGAAGATTTATATCCAATCTGTCTGGTAAGATTAAATCTTTCAGTCCTCTGTTAAAGTTGAAAGCCGATCAAGAGTTTATATGGAGAGAGGAGCAGCAGATAGCCTTAGAAGAAATTAAAAGATATTTGGTAAATCCTCCAGTCTTGGTTCCACCTCAGCACGGGAAGCCTTTCAGATTATATTTGTCTGCCGATGATGGTGTTATCGGATCAGCCTTAATTCAAGAGTTGGAGGGGAAGGAGCGTGTAATATATTACCTGAGCAGAAGATTGGTGGATGCTGAAACCAGGTATTCGGCCATAGAAAGATTGTGTTTATGTTTATACTTCTCTTGCATTAAATTAAGACACTATTTACTGTCGGCCGAATGCACTGTCGTCTGCAAAGATGATGTGGTTAAGTACATGTTGTCAATGCCGATTTTGAGTGGACGAATCGATAAATGGATTTTGGCACTCTCGGAGTTTGACCTAAGGTATGAATCGGCAAAGGCTGTTAAGGGTCAGGTAATGGCCGATTTCGTCACGTAGCACTGCAACATGGTGAGCTTTGTTGAGATTGCTCCTTGGGCTCTATTCTTTGATGGGTCTACATGTAAGGATGGAGCAGGTATCGGTATTCTGTTGATTTCACCCCGAGGACAGAGGTATGAGATTTCATTGCCGATTGTTGCTACTTCGACAAACAATCAGGCTGAGTACCAGGCTTTGCTTAAGGGGTTGGAACCACTCAGGGAGGTGCATGCCGATGCTGTTGAAATCTTCGGTGATTCCATGCTGGTGATTAATCAGTTGATCGAAATATATGAATGCCGAAGTGAAGTGCTAATTGCAGCCCATGAACGGTGTTTGCGGCTATTAAAGGAGTTCAAAGAATACCGCCTTGAGCATATTCCAAGGTTGCATAATGAAGAGGCCAATCGGTTGGCACAAAATGCCTCAGGATATCAGCCGATTCAGGAAGTCACGACATCGGTAACGGTTGCCGATGACTGGAGAAAGGGAATTGCCGATTACTTGAGGGATCCATCCAGGAAGGTTGAAAGGCGTCTAAGGTTCCAAGCTACCAAGTATGTGCTCCTTGATAATGAGTTGTATTATCAGACAATTGATGGGGTTCTACTTAGGTGTCTTGGCAAAGAGGAGTCAAAAGAGTTGATGGGTGAGATCCATGAAGGTGTATGTGGAGCGCATCAATCGGCATTCAAGATGAAGTGGATGATTAGGCGGAATGGATATTATTGGCCAACAATCCTGGAAGATTGCTTCAATTATTTCAAAGGGTGCCAAGACTGTCAGAAGTTTGGCAATGTGCAAAGGGCATCTGCATTAGCAATGAACCCTATAATCAAGCCTTGGTCATTCAGAGGATGGGCTATTGATCTCATCGGTCAGATTTATCCACCATCGAGCAAAGGGCACAAATTCATACTTGTTGCTACCAATTACTTTACTAAGTGGGTTGAGGCAATCCCTTTGAAGAAGGTGACATCGGCAAACATGGTGGATTTTGTTAAAGAGCACATCGTTTACCGATTTGGTATTCCTCAGACCATTACTACCGATCAAGGGACCATGTTTACATCGGGAGAGTTTGATGACTTTGCTGCTAGCATGGGTTTCAAGGTGTTAAATTCTTCTCCTTATTACGCTCAAGCTAATGGTCAAGCCGAAGCGACTAATAAAGGAGTCATTAAACTTATAAAGCGCAAGATTGAAGAAAACCCTAGGAAGTGGCACATGGTGTTAAACGAAGCTTTATGGTCATATCGGATGGCTTGTCATGGTGCAACCAAGGTCTCGCCGTATCAGTTGGTTTATGGACATGATGCTGTCCTACCTTGGGAAATTAAAACTGGTTTTAGGCGGTTATCTTTTCAGGATCAGTTGACGACCGATGATTATATTACTCTGATGAAGGATGAATTGGAGGACTTGGCAGGTCATCGGTTAAGGGCATTAATCAGTATTGAAGAGAACAAGAAGAGGGTCGCCCGATGGTATGATAAGAAAGTAAAGGTAAAAGAATTTGCCGATGGCGATTTGGTATGGAAGTTGATTTTACCGATTGGGACTAAGAGCTCTAAATTTGGAAAGTGGTCCCCTAATTGGGAAGGTCCTTATCGGATAAAACAGTCTGCTCCTGATAATGCGTACATTTTGGAAACTCTCGAAGGAGTGGCGTTTTCTAGGGCGATCAATGGCAAGTACTTGAAAAGATATTACCCTAGCGTATGGGTGGATGCATAGTGTTCAGTCAAATGCCGATGAAAAGAAAACTTATAAAAATATCGGTAAAACAAACTAGCGTTATCAAGTATCAGGCTACATTCTTGCCGATACAACAGGCATTACAATAAGGAGTGGATAACGTTTATCGCACGTAGGTGAATTTGATCTATTTCGTCCATCTCCTTGGCGTCAGCATCGGCAGAGCCCTCAACCGGCTTGACTTTCTTCTTCCACGAGATGGCTTGCCGAGCATGCTGGTCACTTTCTTGCTGCAAGGCCCCGATGGAGTCGGACCGTTGGGTCTTTTGTTGATTGGCGGCCGTCAGATCCCCTTCAACCTGTCGCAACTCCGCCAGCAACTCCTCCTTCCTTGCCGATAATCGAGAGATTTCCTGGTCAAGATTGCCGATGGAAACTTTGGCTTGACCGATGCTTCTGTGCTTCTCATCGGCGAGACGTTTGAATTTGAGCTTCTCCTCCTCGCTCTTGGCTTGGGCTGCTCTATCGGCAATACGACGAGTAAGCTTCTGATATTGGATTTGTTTAATGTCAATAGAAGCTGCCTGAAGGAGGGTCTCTGCTGCATCGGCGGAAAGATGGCTTTGGATATCTTTGAAAATGATCCTTGTCGCCGATGAGTCCTGAACGAGTTGAGAGGTATCTTGCAGTAGCAAAGAGAGCAATTCTTCAAGTCTGGTTTTAACTTCTGCCGATAGAGCCGGGGTGGAGCTTTCCTCTTCATCGTCATCGGGGACGTTGACAACAAAAGAAAATAGACTGTCTGCTTGGAGGCGGCCTTGGCGCTCATCTTCGTTCTGAAGGTTTAGGCTGTAGGAGAAGAGGCTGTCTGGAGAGTCTTGGGCCTGAAAACAGAAGTTAAAACATGCCGATTGTAAAACTATAAGCTTTTAAGGTAATCGACTTACCATCTTGAAGCGGATCTCCTGCCTGGGACTTGGCATACTGGATGGCCTGGCTTCATCTTGAACATCGGCAGCAGATGCCGATGACTGGACCCTTGTTGGAGAAGCAGCCGACGCCGTTGGTGCTGGTATAGTTGTGGCTGGCGTCGCCCCCGATGTAGTGGCAGTTTCTTGTGGCGGTTCCATTCTGACATCGGGGACTTGGGTCGATAGTGCCGATGCTGACGTTGCTGTTGCTGCGGCGGGAGTTGTTTCTTCATCTAGCGTAGCCAGTACCGATGTCGATGCTGCTTCAGTTGTCGCAGCAGTTGCCATCTCTTGGCTGGAGACATGAGTCGACGGTGCCGACGTTGCTACTGCGACGGGAGTGATTTCTTCATTCAGCACGACCGGTACCGATGCCGATGCCGCTTCGGTTGTCGCAGCAGTTGCTGTCTCCTGGCCGGGGGCGTTATCCATCGGTTGATTAGGCACAGAAGCCGATGGAGGTTCTGCCGATGACCCGCCGGTAGGTGGTGCGACTGGGGCCAAAGGCAATCTTGCTGGCGATGCATCGGCAGACGGTGGTCCAATCGGAGCCGATGGTGGAGGAGAAGCCAGCCTCAAGCGCCTCTTCTTCGTCGGCGCAGCAGCAGGGGAGCCGACCCGCTTGGATGAAGACTGGGGGGCATCGGCAACAGGGCTAGAAGTCAGTTGTATTCTGGTAGCAGATGCCGATGACCATAGTGCCTGAAAATACAAAGCGAGTTATGCAAGATAAATGTTGCCGATGAAACAGCATGTGATCGGTACAAGTAAAGATGAGTTTACTGCATAAGTTTGCGTGAAGGCAATGGCGGCAGCCGATGTAGCCTGAGCTATTGTAGGCATCGGCGTAGGTACTTGTTGAGGCGTGAAGGAAGCCAACGTCGGGGCTTTGTTGCCGATGATCGATATAGGGCCCATCATCCGAAGTTTGAAGGGTCTACCGTTGTTGCTTATTGTTGGGACTCGATCATCGGCCTGTCGAATACAAAGGTGCAGAGGAGTGTGATGATACCGATGGCAAATAAAATAATGAAAGTACATCGGATGGAAGACTTACTACGTCATCGGGAATGAGGTAATCGGCGTCGATCAAGTGCCAATAGTAGTGCGAAGACTTGGCGAGTAGTTGGCACTTCCATTCTTGCCACCAAGATTTGAACTCATTGGTGATGAAAGAGGTTGGCGACCAGGAGGACAAGTCGAGGTCTGACAAATCGGCATCGGCAGGGAGGCTGATGACTTTGTTCCAATCCAGATTGCTGGAGATTGTCTGTCTGGGTCTTACTACCTTGGAATAGCACAGCTTGATCGGCAGTTGGCCAAATGCCAGTTGTCTTGCCGCTGCCGATGGATAGTAAAACTCGTACGGCGGCGGAGCGTTCTTCCCAGATCCAAAGATGTTTACTGGGAGAGCTTGGGGAGTGATGCTGGCCCTCATAATTGCTTGGTTCTCAGGCAAGCTCATATCAGTCAAGTTGAACAACAGTGGGAAATGGTTCTGTTCATCAAGATACGGCCACCAAATCCGTTCTGAGGAGGGAAGTCCGTTGTAGAACCTCTGGAAAAAGTAGCCGAAGTGCTCTACATCGGCATCGGTACCCGACAGCATAATGATGGCTTCTCCAAAGTTGAGCGGAGCTCGAGTTGCCGATTCATCATCACCATATCGGTAATCTTCTGATATGTTCCTCGGGAATTGTTGGGCAAATAGGTCAAACCCGAGGGCCTTGTGCATATGTGCATTCAACTAGAGGTTAATGAACCACCAGGGGCCTCCGAGATTGCCGATGGGCTCTCCTAACAGCAGCTTATTGGATACTTGGTGCAGCAATCGGTAAACTGACCCGAGGAGGTACCTGCCTAAAGGAAGCCTTGTGCTGTTGGCAAGCAGTTCGAACGCAGGGAGGTGCATGGTAATCGGGCCGATGGTTTTTCCACAGAAGACAAATTTCTCTAACCACATGTTTAAGAAGATGGCATGCTCCCGTTGGCTTACCAATCTGGTTTTCTGCTGTTCTTGAATGTAACCTGTCCAGCCGCCGATACTGCGGGTATTCACCTTGTGCTCAGCTTTTCTGTTAAACAGGCTAAGCGTATCGGCAGAGGTAATATCCAGGCCGGTCAGCATGTAGACATCGGCAAGGGTGGGAGTAGTCGGTCCATGCCTGAAGAGGAAAGCGTTCATGCTATCGGACCAGAAATATGACGCTGCTATCATCAAGTTCTCATTCCTCTCTGCATCGGCAATTGAGAGCCTAATGCATTGATCTAAGTTACGCTCTTGCCAGTACACCTGCTGTGACCTGGCCAACCTCAAGTACCAGTTTTTCCATCCTTTGGTGTGCTTAGGCCATGAGCGGAATGTATCTTTCCACAATCCCAGACCAAAGCTTTCGGATCTAAGCGGTATCCGGTTGGTTTTCTGCGTTGATGATGGAGGTGGGGTCTGGATTGCCCATTGGGCCTAGGCAGCTAAGATTGGAACCAGCAAGAGGGATGATGACTTTGTTGTACAGCTCCTAGGGTTTGAGAAGGGGACGAATCAGAAGGAAGAACAGGGATGAAACCAGGTTTTTGCGGAGAAAAGAGAGGTTGGATTGGATGAGGAATGAATCTTACCTTCGGGATGTCAACTTGGATCGCCATTTGGAGCCGGAGAGATGATTGATTCGTCCTTGGAGTGCGAAGAAGTACTGTTGCTCGGGCCTGTGTTCTTCAGGGCAGCCGGAGGTTGAAGACGAAGGCAGGAAGGTGAAAGTGAAAATGGGCTCGGGTAAAAAGGCAGTGTGGATCCCGGTAACTTTTATAATCCTGTTCAGGGGCATTTTGGGGTTCTCTTCCACGCTATGCGAGAATGTGGGGAGGCCCGCGGTAGATACGCGCGATGATCGAGGTGGTCTGTAACTGTTCATGCTACAATCGAGGGATTTTATTATTAAATTGCAGTTCCACATGCGGGGATCGAGGAAACCGTATGCTTATCTCGGGGGTAACGGCTACAGCAACGGCTACAGTGGAGAGAATTTCGGCACGTAAAGTTATACGCTCCGAAACTGGGGGGCATGTGTTGATACCATTTTTCGACACGTGTCAAATGGAAGCTTGACTGGTCAATGACCGTTCTCCATCGGCATCGGTAAGAGCCAATATTGCCGATGGAAGGATGCTGTAAGAGGCCAAGTGTGTTGCCGATAGAGGCCGGGTGATCTTTGTCGACAAAGATTAATTGGTGGTCTTGCCGATTGCTGATGAGCTGCCATTGCCGATTGCCGACGAAGAGTCTTTGCTGATTGCTGATGAAGGTCATTGCCGATTGCCGATAAGGCTTGTTGCCGATTGCCGACGAAGGGATGCTACTAATCAGGAAAGTGTTGCCGATGCCGATGAGCGTAACTTAGCGCTTGGTGGCAGCTGGAGGTTACCGATGGTCCAAAGAAGGAAGGTGCGGATTAAAGGGATCTGCCAATGGAAAGTTTCCATCGAGAAGAAGTATAAGGGAACTGGTGTTTTGTGCCAGTATTATTATTATAGTAGTTTGAGTCCAGCTCTTGCATGGGTCGTTTATTTTCCTTTAAAATATGTATGTTTGTTTAGGAAATAAATATTGTTATCCGGCTCCTGCGCGAGTTAGTTTCCTTTAAAGTAGGAGATTGTTTTAGGAAAGATATGTGTCGTGTCATTGTACAACTCTCCATGCGGGAGTATAAATATGTGCCCGAGGGCTATGGAATAAAAAGATCAATCCAATTCAAAACAAATCAATTCTACTTTTTATCCTACTTTTATCGCAATTTACCTTCTTATGCATTAGTTATAGTTATCAACGAGTTCTTCAAGCTTTCGACGGGCTGCATCACCTTGATCTCCGTCAAAATCCTTGTTAGTTCCGCGTGGGAGTACCTCTAGGCTTTGGCAATCCAGGCGCATCGCTGTTTGCCTCGTCTAGCTCTGCTCTAGTTATCCGTGATCAATCTAAGCCTTGACGTCCGGGCGCATCGCTGTCGTCTCGTTCAGTTTGTCATAGTTATCATCCTTGTCGATTGATTGGTCAAATCGACTGGCACGCCCTCGACATCGAGCTCTGGGTAATAGCCCGAGGTGTTCACCGATCTGACGCTTTTTGTGTCAACAGATACCTAGGTTGATTTCACCAACCTCTGTAAGAACTTGAGTTTGTTGCGAGGAATCGGAGGCCGTAACCTCCGTAAGCCAGGGTGGCTTCGACTTCTTGATCGTGTCCCCGTTTTGCTTGTGTTCTTCGCGTTTTGCTTTTGCTCCCTCTTTTTCCTGAGATGATTTCTCTTTGTAGGTAGTAGCTCTTGCAAATCCATTTGAACCAAGTTGTTCGTATTCATGAGGAGCATATTTTCACCGAAGGAATTCCCCTCGAACCTCACGAGTGCGTAGATCGGGTGATTTCTTTTCGGTGTTCTTCGTTCTTGCCCCTTTTCCCCCAAATCCTTGTTTCTCTTTAATTCTCACCAAATTGGGCGATGATTTCTTCAGATTAGCTCCCCAGCTGTACAAGGATCATGCCTACAAAGTTTGGTTGCAGTTGGAGTTCATTTGGTTGAGTTTTGGGAAGATTTGAAGGAGAGAAAAACGATTTTCGGGATCGCTGTGCAGATTTCGGGGGCGTAGGACGCTCCAGACTTTGGCGTCGGACGGTCCGTCGGAGGCGCCGGATGCTACATAGTGCTGACGACAGCGTCCGTCGCTGGGGCTGTTTTCGGGCAGTTTTTTGAGCGTCGGACGCTCCTGACAGAGCAGCGTCCGTTGCCCGTCGGACTTAGTCCGTCGCCCTTCCAGCAAGGTTTTTCAGGATTTTCTTCGTCGCTGTTTTGGTCGTTTCTCTCTCGTCCGGACTCCGAATCAAGTTCCGTTTATTGCGTTGGATTTGTATTCACGTAAGGAACCTAATTAGGTACTTTTGAGACCAGTTCTAATAAGTATTTTTGGGTGTGTTCTTGCCTCTTCTCTCTAGGGGTTAAGTACTGCTCTCGGTGTATCGGTTTCGAGTTCGTGGCTTTGATCGTTCTCCATCTTCTCCGACCGCTCTGCTGCACCTTTAGGGATCTTCCTAAGGTGTCCACCTACTTGTTAGGTCATGTGCGAGTCGGTTTCTTCCAAGGTCAAGTTTGGGGTGTGAGTTTGGGACAAGGGCCAAGTCTTTGATTGAATTTTTTTTGGCTCCCATTCACCCCCCCTCTGGTCGCCGTTCTCGGTCCTTCAATTGGTATCAGAGTCGGTTAAGGATCATTCCACCTTAAACGGTTCTTGATCGGTGAAGGCGACATGGAGCGAGGTGCTGGCAAACCTCCGTTTTTCGATGGAACGAACTTCTCCTACTGGAAGGTGCGCATGTCCCCCTATCTACAAGGAGTTGATTCGAACATATGGGAGATCTGTGAGAATGAGGGCTATCGTGTTCTTGCGGCTCGTGTTGACAAACTCCAAATCACTCAACACAATGCAAATAGTCGAGCATAGAGTATCCTCTTCTCGAGTTTGTCACTTCCTGAGTTTGAGCGAGTCTCGAATCTCACTACGACGCGAGAGATCTGGCAAACACTTGTGCGATATCATGAGGGTAATCCTCAGATCAAGTCCAGATTCTTCAACACATACCATAGGGAGTACGAGAACTTCATACAGCTGGCCGGCGAATCTATTGACGGGATGTTCACTCGCTTCCAATCTATCGTCAATAAGATGCGTGCTAATCGAGCCAACTTGCCCTATGATGATCATGAGATGGCTATCAAGATTTTGCATGCTCTTGATCGGAGGGTGTGGGAGATGAAGGTGGCTGCTATTCAGGAGTCACCGGGCTATGATGCCCTGACCGTGGATGAGCTGTTCAACAAGCTCAAGTCCTCAGAGATTGAACACCAGACCCGGGCCAAGCTTGAGAACCCGACGAACCCATCCATGGCGTTGGTTTCCGGCCCCAGCAGTGTGTCTTCTTCTTCCTCTAACCCTTCACACTCTTCGTTCGCTTTGTCTTTGATGTCTGTGATAGAGGAACAAGTGGAGGCGCTTGGAGATGATGAGTTGGCCTTGATCATCACTAAGTTCTCACGGTTTCACAACAATCGTTTGAACCGACGACGTGGTGGCTCGGCCAAGGGGTGCTATCATTGCGGTGATGAGGATCACTTCATCGCGAACTGCCCCAAGAAAGCTGCGGGTGACTTCACCAAGCGCAAGGACAAGCGTGAGCACCGCTTCGAGGACAAGCAAATGGCCAAGGGCGGTTCCAACAGGAGATCCTCAAAGAAGGTGATTGATAAGGTGAAGGCCAAGCACCGATCCTTCCTCGCCTCCCTCAGCGACATCGTTGCCTCCTTCGACGGGGGTTCTTCCTCGAGCGACGATGAGTGATAGGGAAAGGTTGAGGACAAGCTCAACGGCCTCTGCTTCTACGCCGACGTCAAGCACGGTGGCTTTTGCACCATGGTGATTGAAGAAGGCAAGGTCGGGAAGCGCAAGGATGGCCCCGACTACGACTATGACTCTGACACACCCGAGGTATCACCCACCATTGAATCCCTCTCTCTCGAGCTTGAGTCTCTGAACGATACCTTGCTTAGTCAGGATGCTTTGCTCAAGCGTGCCGCTTGTGAGAGGAACGAATTCAAGGCGAAGTACCTTAGCACGCTTCATGAGATAGAGTTTGCTAAGGAACAAGTGGTGGTTACTAAGGAGGTGGAGTGTGATGCTTGCACCATTCACATTTCATATCTTGTCACTCTCCAGGACAAGTATAGCACTCTACTTGAGGAGGTCAGTGAGCTGAAGGCTAGGCCTAGCTTACTTGGTGTGTGCAAGTCTTGCTTAGGCTTGCGTTCTGAGCTAGCACAGAAGGATGCTAGGATCGCTGTGTTAGAGAAGGTCAGCTCATATAGCACTAGAGAGTCGGATCGCTTTGAGGCTTTGGAGCTTGAGATCGCGTCGTGCAGACACGACAAGATGCGTACCGAGGAAGAAAACACATACCTTCGGTCCATCTTGAGTTGGGTGTCTTGCCGAGAGCCGCAGTTGGGGATGATGCTTAGCCAATGCAAAAGGGCTGGCAGCACGGGAGTAGGCTTTGCTATAGGTGGGAAGGACGATAGCTTGTTCGGTAAGATCGGTGAGTGCAGTGGTTTGAGCGAGAATGAGAAACCCACCACAACATCCAAGCTTACCAAGATCACTCCACCTAAGCCTACCGACCCCTCCAAGTTTCCTATGAGAGATGGTGTGTTTGAAGAGCCACCCAAAACCACTCCACAGAAGCAAGTGTGGATTGCCAAACCGAACCATCTTCGCAACCCACTTGACACACTGCCAGACATCTCTAGTGATCCCCTTCCTAAGAAAGCTAGAGCTACCCAACCCAACAAGAGAGTGACTACCAAGAGTATGGTGAGGTACCATTGTGAGTATTGTGAGCGAGATGGGCACTTGGCTGAGTTCTGCTTTAGGACGAAGAGAGATGATCGAAGGCAGGTTGAGTTGAACAACCGGGACATGTACCACCCACCAGTTGGGGTGTATGAACCAGAAGTTTGGAGGCGCACTACTAGGCCTAGAGGTACAATGCCTCAAGGTGTTAGGCCTCAGGAGGCGAGACCACGTGGTGGTCGTGCGCGGCGGGGCACCAGTCGTGACCCATACGACTACGGGCCTCGTGGTGGTGGCTTTACTCCACCCTTCTTTAGCGGCCCATGTTTTCCCCATCGTGGTGATCGCTATCCTCCCATGGGAGAGGAGATGTTTGGTTTTTCTCCTAACCCATTCTTTGGGCAAGTGGGACAACACTGGTATCCTTCACAGTTTACTAACCCCAGTGTTGGTCCGTTTGCTCACCCTATATCTTTGTATTGATGTAGGAAGGAGGACTGGAGGAGACTTGGCTTGTAGATTTCGGATGTTCATGCCATATGACCGGAAGTGCCAAGTGGTTCTCCAGCCTCTACCCCATGCACCACACCGAGTATATCACATCCGGGGATAAGAGTAAAGGTAAGGTTTTCTCCCGAGGGTCCATCCGAGTCAATTCGTCTTTTGTCCTCAAGGATGTTGCTTTGGTTGCGAATTTGCATTTTAACCTTCTATCAGTTTCGCATCTCCTTGAAGACGGTTTTGAGGTGAGCTTTAAGCCAAACTTGTCTCGGATTTTGGACTCTCGTGGTGAGCTTGTTTGCCGGATTTTAGCCTTCGGGGAGGTTTTTCGTGCGGATTTTTCTATCTCTTCCGGACCTTCTCGTTGTCTTCTTGCCGGTTCTTCTTCCGAGCTTTGGAAGTGGCATAGGAGATTGGGACGTTTGAGTTTTGACTTGCTTGCAAGGCTTAGCTCAATGGACCTTATCCAAGGATTGCCAAAGCTAAAGGTCAAGAAGGATTTGGTTTGCCATCCTTGCAGACATGGCAAGATGGTTGCTGCTTCCCATCCTCCCGTAACTCAAATTATGACCTCACAACCCGGCGAGCTCTTACACATGGACACAGTTGGTCCAGCTCGGGTTAGGTCGGAAGGAGGGAAGTGGTATGTGGTTGTAGTCGTTGATGACTACTCGAGGTACTCTTGGGTGTTCTTTTTGGAGAGTAAGGATGAGGCTTTTATGCATGTGCGTGATCTGATTTTGAGATTTCAAAATGAGCTACCTAAGCATGCCATGAGAGCTATTCATAGTGACAATGGCACATAATTCAAGAATGCTCAATTTGCATCTCTTTGCTCTTCTTTGGGTTTGGATCACCAATTTTCCTCTCCTTACACTCCCCAGTAGAACGGTGTTAGCGCAAGAATTAGACCCTTGTTGAGATGGCCAGGACGATGCTCGATGAGCATAGGACTCCTAGGCGGTATTGGGCCGAAGCACTCAGTTCTGCTTGCTATGTTTCCAATCGCATTTTTCTCTAAGCTTTCAAGAAAAAGACCTCTTATGAGCTGCGATTTGGGAGACCACCCAAGGTAAGTCACCTATGGGTGTTTGGGTGCAGGTGTTTCATCCTCAAAAAGGGCGGTAAGTTGGATAAATTTGAATCACGGTCTTCTGACGGTATCTTTCTTAGTTATTCTACTCACTCTCGTGCTTATCGTGCACTTAACCTAGAAAGAGGCGAGCGGTGACAGTACCTACCGCAGCGCGTGCGGTTCCCAATATTCCTGCGAAGAGTGGGAGCGACGTAGCCGAGCTACCGCATTTAATACGGCTCCGGTGGTGGGACCCAGGCGCAGCGTGGAGAATTGATGAGGCAACGGTCCGCCTTCGGGGTCCCTACAAATATCCGTGTGCCATGTCATCATCCCCCTGCGCCCGTGCTGCTTGCCCTCTTTGTCTCCTGCCGTCGCTCGAGCCGTCTCCCCTTGCACCTAGGGTTTGCGCCGCTGCTCCTGCCCAAGCCACGCCTTTCTGTCACGCCGTGGATCGTTCCCCAAGTGCCTCCTCCATGGACGGAGATCAACCTTCAAGGAGTTGGGAGAGGTGCTTGCTCGTGCGAGGGCGGGCACTTGAGTCGATGTGAGCAGGGCTACTGCGCCCCGAGTTCTCCGCCGGCGATGTCGCCGAGTGGATCGTCCCCACTGGCGCCGACGTACCGACACCGCCCGAGGGGTACATGGTTTCTTTGCTCCCGTTCCACGAGCGCGGGTTTGGGACCTCGCCAACTCTCTTCTTCCGTGGGATTCTTAACCACTACGGGATCGAATGTGATACCCTGTGTGAAGCTTGAATTAGGATCATCATTAGCCACTAAGCATAAGCATTGCATTGCATTCATGTTTATCTATACCATCATTTCATATGTGTTTATTTATATACTTCACACTAGAATTGAATAGGTGTTTTGTGCTCTACTCTTGATTAACATGTTTAAATAAGTTTGCTATGTTTAGAATAAAGAATGGTGTGCTTTATAATTAATTACCCTGCCTAATTAAGCTTAGTTTATTTGTTAAGAATAAAAGTAATTATTTTCTTCAAATGACTTAATTGGTTTTAATCTAGAACACTGTAAATTAATGGTTTTTAAAAAATGAGACCTACATGAAAAATGTAGAGCATTTTATTCTGAGCACCTTTGGTTTATATTTCAAAACCTAGTTTTAAGTTTTTCAAACTGTTTTGAATTAATTTCAGTTTGAAACAAATAAAAGAATTGAGAAAAAGGAAAAGAAATCAGAAATGGGTCGGCGCCACCCTTTCGGCCCGCTTGGCCTTACCCGCGGCCCAGCCAGCGCCCGCTCATGCCCGCGCGCCCCGCTCACGCACGGCGCACGTGCAACGCACGCGCCGCTCACGCGCGAGCACCCGCGCCCGACCGCGGCCGCGTCGTACGCCGGCGTCGCTGCCGCGTGGATGCCGATGCCTGCGCGCGGACACCGAGACCCGCTCTGCGCCACTCGCCATGCGCCGCACGCTGCCACACTGCGCCGACCAAGCACGCTCGCCACTCGCTGCCTCTGCCCGCCGCGGACCCGCTGCTCGCCGTCGTGTCGCCATAACGCCGCCACAGCGCCATCACCGACCGTCCGCTCGCCCCATCACCCTCGCAATCGAATGCGGATCTGCCTTAATGGCGCGTCGACCAAGTCGCGCGCTGCCCCGCATGCTGCCGCTCTGCCCCGCGCGCCGTAGACACGCCAGCGCCCTGCCGACCGTCGCGCCGTCGTGTCACGGCCCCCACCGGCATCACTAGTTGGCCATGACCGCGTCAGCAGGAGCGCCTACACCCCGTCTCCCTCCCGCACTTGCCAGACTCACCCGCACTCCCTCTCTCGCCCGCTCTGCTTCGCACTCACCGGGCCGAGCGCCGAACGCGTAGCAAATACCCCCTTCACTCGTTCGCCACCGTCCGAGCGCCTCTGCTCGATTCACCTCGCACACCGTCTCGCCTTTGCCTCACACACGCCCTGCTCGTCGCGTCGTTGCCAGCTGAGCTTCTCAATCACCGGAACGCCGCCGCCGTTCGTCGACTCGCAGTCTCCACAACAACGACCAACCCCGCGTTCACCTCTTCTCCGACCACCTCCGTTGCCTCCATCTTCGCGGAAGCTTCACCAGAGGTAGTAGAGGTGAGAACACTAGTCCGCTAGCACCCTTGTACCCTGGAACGTCACAGCACCGTTGGTCGTGCGCCATTGCCGCCGCCGCGGAGCTCGCACGTGGCCGGACCTCCTCGGAGCTCCTCCGGCTCAACCAACGCGCGTGCTACACTCCCACACCACCGCGGTGCTCACGCAACCGCTATCCTAGCACCACACCGCCAGTAATCGCACCGTCGCTTCGCACCGCCACATCTCGCCGCTACCGCACGCCGCCGGCTCGCTACAGGGTCGCGCCGGTTCAACCAACCCAACCAGTCGATGCGTGACGTCACCACGAGTCCAGTGCATCCAACCTCACCGCCGGCGAGCTCGCCGTCGGCAAGAACGAGCCAGTCAGCGCTGGTGCTCTGCCCTGGCTCACTGCCAGGTGGACCCTGCGTTGACTACGGGTCCCGCTTGTCAGTCCACCCCCCCCCCCCCGCGTGCACTGGGCCGAGCCCAACACTGTTCATCCACGAGCCGAATTCTGAAATGTTTTTCCTTTTTTTTCATTTTCAATAAATATGATAATGCTTGTTTATTTTATATCTGGAGTTTGGTAAATCCTAATTTGGTGAAATTAATTTTGTTAGACTCTATAAATGTAGATCTTTCTGTTAAAAAATATAAATGTAGATCTTTCTGTTAAAAAATTAATTGTGTTCCAGCTTGAAATGGTCAAATAAAAATGTGAAGTTTTTATGATAGCTTTGTTATCCTGTGTAGAAGCTAGGAAAAATATAACATGCCATGTTTCTTTGTAAATTTTATTTATTACCTATTAAAATGTGTTTCTGCTGTTTTCTTAGATTAATTCCTGTGGTAAATCTGTGCATAGATAAATCATGAAACATTTTCTGTAGTCTCTGTATACCATGATCTATATAGGAAAAATATATATGTGGTATGTTGTATGGCAGAAAAGGTACTTGTAGTTCAAGTGTTCTTTTCTAGGGTTTCCTTTGGAAATTCCTATAGAACATAATCTAGTAGTCTTGATCATGAAACTTTCTGGATAAATATGTTTCCAAGTAAAGAACCTGTTAAAAATAAGATATAGCATGTTTCACTCCTAGTAGCTCTAGTTCTAAGTGCTTTTCCTACATTTAAATTCATCTTTTTGTATCTGCTAGCTGGTAACCTTGCCTTGGATGAATTCTCTGCAGCAGCATCCAGTAGGCTTGTTCTGTCCTCTGTAATTTTTCCAGATTTTTCTGAACAGTTTATATTAGGCTTGTTGTGTAAAGTGGAACTAGCATGAATACTTAAGTTAATTTTAAAAAACAATCCTTGAGTGTTTAATTCTTGTTCACGCATCATCCCTGCATCATCAAGTTTACTTTTATGCATTGCAAACATCCAGGATCAGTAGAGGAACCCCAGGTGCCACTTCCGGAGGAAGGAGTCTAGGAGGTGCAGGAGCTGAACGAGGAGTACCACGAGCTCGACACTAACCTCCCCGAGTGCCCTCACCACCAGCCCTCCACCTTCACTCAAGGCAAGCCCCGAAGTATCCTTAAGTCTCCCAGCATTTTTTTATAATTAATCTACTTGAGTATTTTATATTGTGATGCATTAGGTGACAGGAGTTGATTGAATCCCAGTTGATGCATTACCTTCCTTGATATTGAATTTACCTACCTTGTTACCCTGTTAATAAAATTAAAAGCAACCGCTTAGCCTGCTTAGAACAAATGGTTATATTTATATTTATAGTATTATCCCATAGGGATAATACCGATAACGGTTGGCTATATTTTGCTATCGTGGAAAGAACCTATGGTAGTAATGAAATGCGGTCAACTGGATGGCAAGGGCACCAAGTGGTTTAGACTTGGGGGTAGTCCGTCCGTTGGATCGTATAGGTTTGTATACGATGGTGGCCGTCTTACATATTCGAATGTGCCCTTTCACATAGGGGCTGATGTGAGTTTCGACGCCGAAGCCGAGTAAACACTGTCCGGGCCGACTCTCAGTCTACTTTTGGCTCCCTCTAGTTTGGAGATACGACCTGCCCCGTGGTGGCCAACTGATTTCTCCAATTGGGTGGATTACACTGAGCTCGCGACGTTACTACCTAGGCAGTGTTGAGCGGTAACCCAATGCATGGACCCGACGGGGAAAGTGTGGGCGTGTGTTAAAGGTAATCTTGCCAGCTGGTTGTATATCGATTCGAGTCGCCGCCTCCCACCGTATAGTGGGGGATTATGCTGAGCTTCACCACAGTACAACTCCATGTGACATCGATAATGGTTCTACTAAAATATTGGCAAATGAACTGGATATGGTATTATCTTATTGTTTGATTAGATCAAGTGAGTGCTCTAGTACAGGTGCAAAACCTAGAGATAAATAATAGGATGGAAAATGGCTGCTCTCTTATAGTCTTAGTTGTTTCATCTTTCTCGCGTTCCGCAAAAGCAAAGTTTATCCAGATCCACATAAATAGCCATGCGTATCCTTGGAGTCTTTATTTTTAGTTCGATGGGTAAGTCTAGCTGAGTATATTCCCGTACTCAGGGTTTATCCCGTTTGTTGCAGATGGCCAAGTATACTTTGGCTATTGTAAGCATTGTCTCTATCCTGTCGAAGGAGAAGAGGAGTAGGCTTTGGGCAAGGTCTTCTACGAGCTCATCTTTTGCTGTTGTTGGACGTGATCTCGTGGGCACCCCTATTTATTAATGGTACTAGTGTGGAGTGAAACTTTGGGTTCAAGTTATAAAACAATGTTTTATTTGGCCACATGTGTTGTGGCGTGAGTACTACTTTATTTGGAACAAAGTGTTGTAATAACTTTATTTCGTACTTCAAGTATTTCGTTTAATTGTTGGTTCGTTCGAATGTGCATACCTGAGTTTGCGCGATCTTGGTTGGAGATACGATTGTTAGAAATCCTTCGAGATTTCCGGACTACCGGGATTACATGGGCTCAAGTATTTAAAGTGGTCGTTAAATCGGCTACTTTGGTACTTGATCTCTTATAATTTAGGCGGTTCTGCCACATCGAACTCCACAATCTTAATCCCAACTCCATCCTCCACCTGCGGCCTTCACGGCTATGTCGGAGGGGATGCTAGAGGTGGAGCCAGATTTTGTGTTGTGGAAGAATTTCTTCAAGGCGACGGTGTTCCTTGTCAACTCCGTCGGCGGCGCGAGGTCGGTGGCGTCCTGCGGGGGGTGCATGCTTAGCCTACGCTCTTATACCTTGCGTCCTACATGCCAGCGCAGATGGCCTCGTCCAACCGGGGTAGCACTCGCAGTGGTTTTACATCCGGAACCACCCCGCGGCGCCGCTCCCGGCTTTCATGGGTCGACGCTTCGGGGAGGAGCTTCCCCGCTGGCATCACGGTTCGACCCCGCGTGAGCCTGCGAGGATACAACCCTCCCTCCAAAGCCTGGCGGAGCTCTGGGATCATGGGATGAACCTCGCGGGGGTCGTCGTGCAGTTCCTTCGGCGTCGGGTCCTCCCGTTCATGGTGCGGGTGCTCCCGCTGAACGACACGGTGCCCGTAGCGTCGCGCGAGGGGACCGCCATGGAAGCCGAAGAGTTGAGCTTCGTCCGTACAATCTCAATCATGAGGGGACTGCTGGGGAACACATTCACTCCTGATAACATCGGGCGCTGCCCTCCGATGCGCCCGGATCCTGCGTTCGTCGATCTGGTGAGTGCATACGGCATTATGTTTCTTTTCTCTTTTGCGTTACCTTCTCTTGCAGGTGACATCCCATGAATCGCTGGTCTTTTCCCTGCAGGGGCCCCGCTCGTCGATGCGTCATGTGGCCGCCCCACTTCCCGTTCTGCCGGCACAGCGGTCGGCGGACAGGGAGCGGAACGCGCGGCAGCGGGCGGATGTCGTCGAGAAGAAGAGGAGGAAAGCCGAAATGGCGCTAAGGCGCACGGAGCCGGAACAGCGGCGGGCCAGACAGTGTCGCGCTAGGGAAATGGAGGAGGAGTCCCCCGCCGAGTCGGGCGAAGGAAGCGGTGGCCTCAATGGGGACATCGGCGATGATGATGGTGACAACGAGGACGGGCGTCCCCAACCTGAGGTGGTGCCGGCTTCGCCGACGGCCGGAACGCTGCACTTCCCCATGTGGGTTGCACCGGCAGCGGAGGCGGTCCTGGTCAGGACGCTAGGCGTGCATCTGGCTCCAGGGGGTTCCAGGAGTGGCGACGCCGGAGACGTCCCGGTCACTCCGCGTTCTGCCTAATCTAAAGGGGTCGAACAGAGCGGGAGTTCGGGCGCCGCCGGCCGCAGCGGGGTGGAGCCGAAGTGGAAACGCATCTTCTCCCATGGGTGAGTTTGTTAGGCTTGATGCCTTCCTCTGCCCTATCAGCAGGGAAAAGGTTGCCCGTGATTTGTAATGATTGTGTCGAATGTTTCAGGACCGTCGGCGGCTCTGCGTACGCGGGATGGAAGAGACTGCGTCGGGGGCTGCCGTCCGCCGTGGGGGCACTGACCGGCGCCTCCCCGGTTGTTGATTTCGCGAACGCCGCCGATGCCGGAACCGGGCTAACCCCAACCAACACCGCTATCGTTGGAGAGACGCCACCAGCCCCCGCGAACGTCAGCCCTGAGGCTATAACGTCGCCTACTCCCCTAGTCATGGTAGTCGTCGACGACTCTGGGGAGGAGGGCGGCCTAGGTGACCCCATGGATGTGGAGGTCGAGGAGACCCTATCGTTCGAGGCACCGGAAGACGTGGCGGCGGCGGCCGTGACGGGATTAGTCGGTGGGGGCGGCGCCGACCTGGTGGATGCGGTCGCCGACATCGTGGCCACCCTGCCTGAGGATAGGGTGGTTGGTGCGAGTGAGGAGGAACCCCTGAGCAGCCCCCTTCCTCCCAACATGCCGACCCGGGACACAGCGGGTCCCCAGTCCTTCACCGAACGGGAGGTGGCGGCTGTCCGGGCATCGAAAGCCGTCTTCTCCCAGTCCAGCGCGACTTCGCCAGGCGAGACGGCCGAGGCTATGAGAGAAGATGCCCCCGGGACCCTGTGTCGCCTCTGTCTTAATCGTTGCTCCTTCGGGGACATAGACCGGCTCATCTGGGCTGATCAGAGGAATCTAGGGTCCCCTGTGTTCACGTTGGATGACCGACACGAGCTACACCATTGGAATCGTGTGGCGGGTGCCCGTCAGGAGCTTGGCCTCCAAGTCGCACGGTACGTGGAGCGGATCCATAGGGCTGTCGCGTCGTTCTCCGAGGACTTCTCGCATCACGGCAATGTGAGAGACCGTTTTGTTCGCAGATGTTGTTTGCTCCTACTCGTCGAATTCCTGATGCCCCTATTTGTGTAGATCCTGATGGCGACCAGCATCGAGAAGTTGGAGTTCCTTCGTCGAGAGGCCAGCCGGTGGACTCCTAGGACGTGGACGCCCGTCGGAGCAGCCGCCGTGGCGGAGGACCTTGTCGCGGCTCGTCGTCGCTTGGCGGAGCTGGAGGAATAGCTGCGGGCCTCGGAAGCGAGGTACAGGCGTTGGTGCGCCAGAGCGCCGCCGGTATCGAGCGGACCGAACGGGAGCGGAAGGATGCTCGCGCCGACGCTGAAGCCGTCCATAAGACGCTAGCGGATGAACGTGCGGCACGTTAGGCGGAGGTTGAGCATCTGATAGCTGACTACCATGCTGAGGCGGAAGCGCGACGCCGGGCCGTTTCGGGGCTGAACTCCATGGAGGAGGAGCATACCGTTATGCGACGTCAGCGCGATGACAACCACCGGGAGCATGACGATGCCCTGGCTCGCTTCGAGGATGTTTCCAACCGGTGGCGTGAACACGGTGCCGACGCTGATCAGGGGATTTTGGAGTTCTCCAATCGGGTCGGGGAGCTGACGACGGTCAATTCGTAGCTTCGCGCGACGATCCACGGTCTGGAGGGGGAGAACGCAGGTATGTTTCCTCCTTCTATCTGTTTGCCTTAGCATTGTGTGTCGTTTGTTTAGAGGTTGAGATCCTCTTTCTTTTGCTTCAGGGTTGCAGGCCAGCGCGCAGGAAGCGCAGGCGTTGCGTGAGGCTATGCACGAAGTGTGCGACCTCTTTGGCGTACAAGCCGTCGAGGGTGGTCTAGCAGTGGCCAGAACCCGCGTCAGCCTGCTGTGGGAGCGGGGCCAAGCGCGGATCCGGGAGGCCCTGTGCATCGGAGTCCACCGCTCGATGGCGATCGCTACTTGCCTCTATGACGCGGTGACTCCCACGCTCGTGAGCGAGGGCTATCCCCCGGACGCCCCGGAGGACCTGCTCGACCAAATCGAGGCTGATGCGGAGCAGCCAGCGGCGATCCTGGCCGCCAAGCTTGACGATGAAGTGTTCCCGCCGCCAGAGGAGTGACCCTGCGTGGTGAGTAATCAGGGCCGAGGCCCTTGTAACAAACAATTTAAGTTATCCTGTGATGTGCCCCTGGGAGGGCTTAAGACGACTTTGATAGCTCCTTGCTGAGCTTGTTTTAAGTTTGTTTGCTTGTTGGTTCTCGCATTTGCTTCTTTGCTCGGGCTACTTGCCCGATTTCCCCTGAAGGAGTTTTGATCTGTTCTGGCGGGCGGTTGGGTGGAGGTATCTGGCTCCGGGGAGCTGGAGTACCTCGTGGCCCTTTGGCACGGTCTGGTGAGATTTCTTCTCTTAGCGGGGGAGATTGGGCTTTCGCTTAGCTGATCGGCAAAACGGCTTTTGGGGCAAAAAAGTTTTTGGAGTGAAAGACAGGGGTTACCCCCTTCCCAGCCCTCGAGCGAGGTGCGTTCTGGCGCGTGCCGAGAGTGCACCTTGCTAAGCGGTCGGTCCGAGAGTTCCCGCGTTTCTATTACTCAAACTTTTTGCTCTTAAGAAAAATTACATGCGTATGTACATGATGACAGATATACTAGAAAATAGTAGAAAGGGCGACATAGCTATTGGTGATGTGGGCGTCCGAGCTCTGCGCCCTCTAGGGGTCGACGTCCATTTTGTCAGCGGCTTCGATCGCCGCCACCAGCTCCTCGCTGCGCACCTCGGCAATGGCGTTCTTGCAGCAGTCCACCTCACACTGGTACGCCACCTTGACGTCGGAGGAGACTATAATGATGCCGCATGGCCCCGGCATCTTGAGCTTGAGGTAAGTGTTGTTTGGGACGGCCATGAACTTTGCGTAGCACGGCCTTCCCAAAACGGCATGGTAGGTCCCACGGTATGCCACGACCTCGAAGGTGAGGTACTCGGTTCGGAAGTTGTCCTATTTCCCGAACGTGCCGGGCAGGTTGATCTGCCCCAGGGGTATTGTTTGTCTCCCGGGAATGATCCCCTGAAAGGGAGCCCCCAAGGGTCGGAGCTTTTCCCTACATAGGCCGAGGGCCTCGAAGGCGTTGCAGTACATGATGTTGAGACTGCTGCCCTCGTCCATCAGCACTTTGGTGAAGCGTACGCTCCCTATGATCGGGTCCACAACGAGCGGGTAGCGGCCCGAGTGAGGAACGTGGCTCGGATGGTCATCTTGACCGAACGTAATGTCGGGTTCCGACCAGTCGAGGTACGCTGATGTTGCTGGGGTGATTGCGAAGACCTCGCTTCGCTCCTTCTTCTGCCAGCGCTTGCAGCTATAGGCCTCTGGGCCTCCAAAGATCATAGGCACTTATTGACGTGGGGGTAGGAGTCTTCGCGACCCCCGTCCCCGTCCTGGCCTTCTGACTCCTTTGGTTCGTCCTTGTCAGGAATGGCCTTGAAGTACCTGGCCATCATGTCACACTGCTGGAGTGTGTGTTTGACCGGTCCATTGTGATACGGGCACGGCTTTGTGAGCATGTCGTCGAACTTGCCCACCTTCCCGCCACGTTGTCGTCGCCGCCACGCTGCGGCTTGACCTTCTTTTTGTTCCTATTCTGGGCACGGTTCGAGCCGCCTTCGACGGGGGTCTCGACTTCCTTTCCTTTTCCCTTGTCTGGGTGGAAGATTGCACCGACCGGCTCTTCTCCCGACACGTAGCTAGTGGCGATGTTGAGGAGTCGTTTGGTGGTGCGAGGGTTGCTACGGCATAGCTCGTGGACCAATTTTTTGTAGGTGGTACCTGCGAGGAAGGCCCCGACCACATCCGCGTCGGCCGCGGTTGGGAGCCTTGTGCATTGCTGGGAGAAGCGGCAGATGTACTCCCGTAGGGATTCATCCATCTTCTGCCTACAGCTATGGAGGTCCCAGGGGTTCCCTGGATGCGTGTAGGTGCCTTGGAAGTTCCCGACAAAGGCCTGTCACAGGGACTCTCACCCATCAATGGTGATGGGAGGCAAATGCTCGAGCCACGTGCGGGTTGAGTCCGAAAGATGGAGAGGCAAGTTGCGGATGATGAAGTCGTCGTCGTCCGCACCACCGGCCTGACAGGCGAGGCGGTAGTCGTCGAGCCAGAGCCCGAGGTTCGTTTCCCCGGAGTATCGGACGATGTTGCTCGGTTGACGAAAAGGGTGCGGGAACGGAGCACGCCGGATGTGGCGAATGAACGCCAAGGGGGCCGGTGGCTCTGGCGTAGGAGGCCGGTCTTCATCGCTGTCATATCGGCCGCCACGTCGGACATGGTAGCCTCGACTTGCGCCATCCTGCTTGGCGTGCTTGCGCGCGCTGAGTGTGTCGCGCACGTCGCGCTTTTCGCCTATGCGGGCGTGCACCGTGGGGCGCCGATGTTCGGCCGGTGCGGGATCCGGGTGGACCGACCCTTCGCGGTCGTTAGGAGTCACACCAGCTGGTAGGCCGGCGCTGAGCCCACGCCTCCGTGACACGGATCTCTCGGCCTGTTGTTCCACGACCCACTCCAGAATGGTCTTCAGCTCGTCGTAAGCGAGCTTGCCATCGGGAGCATCCGGGATCGGAAGGTGGCGGAGCAACATCGTTGCTGCCGCGATGTTCTGGCTTGCCTGCGTGAACTGGGGTGTGCCATGTTCATCGTTGATGATGCGGTGGTGTACCGCCCGGGCCTCCCTGCGAGCGCGGGGCTCTGCGGGATCCCTGGCGGCTTTGCTCTCAAGCTTCTCGCACTCAAACGTCACCTTTCGCTGGCGCTCCGCGAGCTATTGTTCTATGTCGCGGAGGTCGCGGAGCTGCTGCTGCCAGCCTCTAAAGACTGCGGGTCAGGCCTTGGCTGGGGTACCGGTACACCCGTCTAGCGCACGGGTGTGTGGTTGCTGTCGCCGTCGTCGTCCCCATCGTCAGTGAGGGTGGGGTCGACGGCTGCTCCGGACGGAGGTGCGTCGCACATGAAGCACTCGCGGCCATGGTCCTCGCTGGGATCGCTCGAGCCGGAGTCGAGCAGGTAATCACTAGCCTAGAGGAACATGTGTAGCGCCTCCTGATCCTCCAGACCGTCAAAGTCCAGGGAGTCCCAGCGGTCATCACTCCCACGGCTTGAGTCGGCGTAGGATGTGGCCTTGGAGCTCGTGAGGAGATCGGAGGCGGAGCGATAGTGGTGGGACGCGAACCCCACTCATGTCCCTTCTGCGGGGTCGGCATGGAACCACGCGGCCACCATCTCCGTATACGACACGGCGACATTCCTCATGCCGAAAGGTTGTGCCTCCGATCCCGGCACTTTGACGCACCCAGGAGAGAGCGACTGCCATCCCGTGAGCTGCGCCGTCATGTTGGCGAACGCGAAGTAGAGGTTGTGCAGAGACTCCTGAGTCGGCCGGGGTCCCACGAGCGTGTCGAGCTGGTGCTCGAACTGGGGATAATCGGTCCGTGGGAGGAACGCCCCACGAGTGGCTCGTTCCCTGGAGGGAGACAAATGAAGGTGGGCCATGGAAGCGGTGATGGTGTCCATGGTTACCTCGAAGGGTGCCGTAGGGTGACGGAGAGCCAGGTCGGTGCCCTGCCTGTGGCACTGGAAGTCCAGGCTACCAAAGCGATCAATGGAGCCTAGAGCAAAATCAACGTGGCGATCAGCCATCCGAAACTCGAAAATACGGGTGACACGCAAAGGTCCCCTACCTGGCGTGCCAACTGTCGGTGTCTAAAATGGCGAGGTCTAGACGGCCAATGAGTATATTTCTAAGCGTTTAGGAGTTCGGATGGTTACGCTCGGAGAACATGGAGGTTTATACTAGTTCAGGCACAAATGCCCTATGTCCAGTGTGTTGCGGGTTGTATTACTGAGCGCGGAGAGCTCGTAGAGGGGAGCTTCGAGCTTTGGTGAGAGAGGGAAGGCGGTTCCCAGGTCTCGTGCGTATGAGGTTCTTGGTTCTGGTGTGTGCTCGCGTGTATGCGAGTTTGAGTGTGTGTGAATGAATGTTGCGATGTCGAGAGAGAGCCACTGGAGATCCATTCTCTCCCTTTATATATAGGGAGAGATGGAGGAGTACAGTAGAGAGAGGGGGAGTAAACGTGGGCCTGGCTTAGGCTGCTGCCGAGGGAGTGCTTTGTCTTCATCCTATCTTCCTTCCTCAGGAAGATTGCGCCAGTTGACACATGTCCGGGTCCTGTTCGTCCTTGTTGTGCTGTAGCCATGCGCCTTGTGACCGGGAACTCTGCTGTTCCCCTTCCGAGGCATGGGCGAGGGCTGGTCGCACAGGACCAGGCACCCCCGCGTTCCGTCATACAGGGCTGGTGATGCCCTAATCCCTGTTGGGATGTCCGTCGAAGGCATGGCGTGGGTGTAGTGCACAGAAGTCATCGGTTAGGCAGCACAGGACCTGATACCACAGGACGAACAGAGATTTGCATGCTGACTCATGCCTTGAACCCCATCCCTAAGGACGGAGGGTACTGTCGACCTTTTGACTATATGGGCTAGGGCACCCCCGTCTGCGGATGGCACTGAGATCTCCGAGGGTGAGGGGCGTCACAGATGACGTTTCCCTGGCTTGGACGGGACGGAGAGCCCCCGAGGGTCGATGACGTCACGGTTGTCACCACCTCTGCTCGAATGAGGCGGAAGAGACCCTGAGGGTCGATGACGTCTCGGATGACGCCACCTTGTCTCGGGCGAGGCGGAGGAGCCCCTGAGGGTCGATGACGTCATGGAGGATGCCACCTTAGCTCGGGCGAGGCGGGAGAGCCCCTGAGGGTTGATGTCATCATGGATGATGCCATCTTTGGCTCGAGCGAGGCGGGAGAGCCCCCGAGGGTCGATGACATCACGGATGACGCCACCTTGGCTCGGGCGAGGCGGAAGAGTCCCTGATGACGATTTTGTTCTTTGTGGAGTCTGGTAAACTGGGTACCCTATTTCTAGGTATCCGACAGCTGTCCTCTCGTTCAATTTTGTTCTAGTTATCGTCCTTGTCGATTAACCGGTCAAATCGACTGGCACACCTTGGATATCGAATTCAGGTATAAGCCCGAGGTGTTCGCAGATCCGACGCTTCTTGTGTCAACACCTCTTTTGGCACACCCGGTGGGACCCTAGATACATCTTTTGATCACAGTTTTAATCATTACAAAAATCATGGGTGTTTCTACTAATGTCAATCCGAAGAACGTCATTGAGGTCCCTGAAGGAGATCTGAAAGATGATCAAAAGCAGATTATGGAGCAGGCTATGGAGGAGTACAAGCAGTTGTATCTGAAGTCCTTCAACCTAAGCAGGAGCGGCGAAGCTATCCAGAAGCAAGATCCGCCGTTGCCGCGGCAGGTCACTTTCGAGGCCAATCCTGGTAAATTGCAAGAGATGATTAATACTGCATTAAATCATGCGTTAATTAGCCACTCCAATGTGTTGTCCAATACTGTATACAATGTCGTTATGCAATCTTTGAAAGAAGGACAGTCGCCCCAATATGTTGGTCCAGCATATCATCAACCTAGATCGGCATCTACTGCAACTCCATCGGTGCTTCTAGTGGCATCTTCCCAACCTGTGAATCCGTCCGTCGATAAAGCTACACTGCCAAAATCGAGCCCTATAAGCATCACTCGATTGAGTATGGATCCGATGGCATCGGCGATGTCAGGACCTGTGATCCAGAATCAACCAACTCCTGCCAGTTGGTGGGGATACGGTATACCTCTAGATCCATCTGGTGATGCTAAATTGATCCCAGGTAACAATGCTGCGGGGAACGTTCCTGTGTAATCGGCAATATCGGCACAGCCGATGAGCCCAATGACACATTATGCTACGTCTTGTCCAAACGTGCAGTTGCCGCCAGGGATTCTTCAGATGGTGGTACCCAAAGTGCCTTACGGGCAACCATCGGCAAGTTCTTTGCCGATGCAACAAGACATGGCAGTTGCAAACCATCCCATGATGATGGCGAATCCTCGGACTAGGGTATCAGTGCACCAAGGAGGCCAATTTGTTGATTACTCCAGGGTATAGGAGCAACATGTGCCAGGTAGCTATCAATTATCGGCAAGTCACATGTCGATGACTTATAATCCTAGATGGATCGGTCAGACATCGATTCAACAAAAGATGGTGCAACCTGGACATCAAATAGCAGGAGCGCAACAATACCATTACCCGGTGAATTCTCAGAATGAGACATCGGTGTATCGACCGATGAATATAATATCGCAGTATACCCTAGCGGGTGTTCAAGGTTATACATCGGCAAATCAACCGACGCATAATATTCAGCGAGGTGGTGCTACGCCTGCGCCAATCGGACCAGCTTATTTGCCACAAAGGCAAGAAGGGGCGTATCAACTAGTCTAGCCAATCAATATCCAGCCAGTGCATCGGTAGGATCAAGCTGCATACTGGACCGATAAGATCGCCGAAGTGATGAAAGACCAGTTCGGCATCAAGCCTAAGGTCAATACATACTCTTTTCGGACGCCGTACCCTCAGGAATATGACTTGATTCCTCTCCCAAATCGGTACAAGGTGCCAGATTTCACAAAGTTTTCTGGCCAAGATGATACGTCAACGATGGAGCACATCAACCGCTTCATTCTCCAATGTGGAGAGGCAGCTAGCAGAGATGAGCTGAGGGTAAGATTGTTCTCATCATCTTTATCTAGATTAGCGTTTACATGGTTCATTTCATTGCCTCTGAATTCTTTGATCACTTGGGTCGATCTAGAGAAGCAATTTCACAAATACTTCTTTTTTGGCGTACATGAGAAGAGAATTACTGATTTGGTCAAATTGAAGCAACGTAATGATGAATCGGTAGAAAGCTTCGTCCAAAGACTGCGAGACATGAAGAACAAGTGCTACAGCTTAGTGCTTGATGATCGACAGTTGGCAGATTTGGCTTTCCAGGGGTTGTTGCCACACATCAAGGACAAATATGCAACTCATGAGTTTGAAAGTTTGAGCCATCTCGTGCAAAGAGTTGCTGATCAGGAAATTAAAGCTTTCGAACCTAGAAAGACTTGGAATAAGAAAGTATCCTTCATTGAACAAGAAGAAGACTCCGAATCAGATGAAGGGACAGATATCGGCATTGCTGAATGGGTGAAAGATAAGAAGCCGATATCCTGTCCGTTTGGCCAAAAGGAGGCTGAAAGGTTCACCTTTGATACTACCAGGGCCGATAGGTATTTGATCTATTGCTTCAAGAGGGGTGGATTAAGCTGGCGCCTAATCAAGTGATTCCATCGGCTGAGGAACTTAGAAGGATTAGGTATTGCACGTGGCATGATGCAACTTCACATACTACCAATGATTGCAAAGTCTTTAGGAAGCAATTGCAGTCAGAGATTGGGTCCGGACGAATTAAGTTTGAAAATTCTAAAACCCAAAAGCCGATGAAAATTGACCAGCACCCGTTTCCAAATAATATGGTGGAAGCTAGTGGAAAGGTTAAAGTGCTAACATCAGAAGTTGCCAAGAGAAATGCATCGGTAGATCCCGAACATCAAATAGCTATGCATGATCTGAAAGGAAAGAGGTTTGCCGATGACAGGAAGGGCAAGATAGTTGCTAACGAGGATAGCAGCGCCAGGAGGCCTCGTGAACATGCACCATATGGCGTTGTAATCACGCACAGACGACCACGACAAGAATATTGGCGCTCGCAGGAGGAGCAATATCAGCAGCAAGAAGCAGAAAGGAGCCAAGATAATTGTCCTTTCTTCGTTCATTGTTGGGAGGAGGACATCAAGCTACCCACTGCCGATAATTGCCCTGAATGCAACAGATACTATCCTTCTGATCGGTCGGGAAAGAGACCCTGTTTTGATGATCGAGAAGCAAGCTATGGCAGGCCGATCAGAGAGAAGGGATCAGTGCATGATCGGCTTGGGGGCAAGCTCGGCGTACATGACAGGCTTGGCAAGCGTGGCCATCAAGAAAAGCTTGAAGAGATGGCTGATGCAAGGGTGCCCGATGAAGAAATATTCTCTAGGGATCCGAATATAAGGAATGATGCAAGCCGGAACGGTGAGAAACAGTACCAGCCTATTTGGAAAACTAAGCTTCCTCAATGGTGTCCCAAGGGTCGGACGAAGACTCAGAGAAGAAGGATCCAACGTGAATGCAAGAGCAATCTGTGTCACAATGAGAATCCTTCAAGAGAGGAATCTCCAGTTTGGCAATGGAGGCCGAAACGCAAGAGTGGGAATCCATTGGCAGAAGTCAATATGGTTGTTATGTTGCCGATGGAATTTATGGCACCTGCCGATGCTAAAGAAGAAGTTGCTGAGATGGCGCAGTTAGTTCTGGACCCGATGGCAGTTGTCTTTGAAAAGCCTGTTGATGATGAAAGGCAACATTTGAAAGCTTTGTTTATCAAAGGCAAAGTTGATGGGCAGCCAGTATCAAAGATGCTAGTAGATGCTGGAGTGTCAATCAATATAATGTCGTATGTCATGTTCAGAAAGCTTGGGAAAGGTGACCAAGACTTAGTCAAGACAGACATGAAGCTGAAAGATTTTGAAGGCAATGTGTCACTAGCTATGGGGGCAGTATGTGTCGAGTTAACCATCGGTAGCAAATGTAACACCCTAAAATTTGAATAGCAAAATAGATTTGAATTTGAGTTTAATTTGATTTAATTTAAAGCATTTTGTGTGAAGCATAGAATTAAAGATATAAAACTAAAATTAAATATCATGTTAGGGTTCCACATGTTTGTGCATCTCATGCCCCTGCATTTTTATTGTGTTGTTTGGTTTTCAAAACCCTAGAAAAGATATTCAAAATCTATTTTTGGAAATTCAATTTGCAACATCAAATTTGAAAATAAAAAGAAAAAGGAGGAAACCTCACCCCTCTCTCTTTCTCTCTTCAACCCAGCCCGGCCTGCTCTCTTCTCCCCCTTCCCTCTGTCCGCATGGGCCGGCCTGCTCCCGCGCCACGGCCCAGTGCCCCGCAGGCCGCGGACTCCCTCCCTCTCACTCTCTCTGACGTCCCAGGCCCGCAGGTCAGTCCCTCCCTCTTCCTCTGTCCGTGTCCGAGCAGGACACCGCCGCGACGCGCCGCGCAACCGCCAACGCGGTTTCCCCGCACGCGTGCCCGTATGGGACTCTACCCTCGCCCGCCTTAAATAGCGCCGACCCCCGCGCCGTCTTCCCCATCGCAAGCACCTCGCCTCGTCCGTGAACGCAACCGCGCCGCCGCAGAGCTCCGCCGCGTTCCGCCGCCGCCGTTCCACATCGCCGACTGCCCCAAACGCCTTGCCAAGTCGCGCACCAGCTTCGCGTAAGTGCCGAACGCGCCATCCTCCTCTTCTCTCTCTCTTTGGCACTCTGGTTCGTCGGGTTGCCGTGCGCCGTGGATCCGCCACCGCGGTACACCGTCGTCGGACCTCCTCCATCCCAATCAAGCCCCGCAGAGGCCCTAGATAGGTTCGTCGTGTTTCCCTCTTGCTCCCAGAGCAGTTTCCCGGCCGGATTAGCCACCCGAGCCCTCCACCGCCTTGCGCCGCCATGCACAGAGCAACCGCCACCGCTGTTCCGCGCCGTCAGGCCTTCCCGACCGTGCTCAACCCCCTCCGAGCCCTCAGACGAGTTCTCCATCGCCTCCTCTTTCTCTCGGTGTGCTCAGATCTGAAAACGGGGCACCGGAGCTCTTGATCCGTCTACGCCGACGAGCTTCGAGCTCGGCCGGCAATGGCCGCTGCCGTGCGCCGCCCATCCCCTCTCTCTCTCACCCCCGATCTAATCTGAGCCTTTCGTCTGAGATCTAACGGCTCAGTTTACCCCGTACCCCTTCGTCTGGCCTTTTTGCTAAAGAGCCCTCGGGGTTTTCCCCCTCTGAACCCACAGTCCATAAAGCGTACTTCAGCAATGCGCTTTCCCCTTTGGAAGGCGTAATCCCTTTTTAATCTATTTTAATTCGAAAATAAAATAAAACCCTAATTTCCTATTTTGCCTCTAAACTTCAAATGCTTAATTTTCTTCGTTTTAAATCCAAATCGACTCGTTCATGTTGCGTTAGATCCATAATTTTATGCTCTATCCAGTAGTATAGGTTTCACCTATGTTAATTACTTTTGAAAATCAAGGAAAATTACTTTGCTAAGGCTTTAATCCTGCCCTTTTCAAAATCCCGTTTAATCTATAACTTCTCTGTTTTAAATCCGATTAGTGTGATTCTCGCGTCTTTGTGATCGTAGTAGAGTATAGATCTGTTTTATAATCTTTTCAAAGTCTCTTTATTGTTTATGGTGTAATGTTCTGATCATGTCTTTATTGCTTCGTGTATGATTGTTTGGATGATTGCGTGGTGATGTTGATCGAGTACAGCCGGTGAGATCTTCGTTGACCAAGAGTTCTTTGCAGCAGATCAGGATCACCAGGAGCTTTGTGATCAAGGCAAGTTTAACATGGGATCATCCTTGTTACCTATTCACCATAATTCAATCCAGTCATTATTGCATGTGTCTAATTTGATTCCTACTAGATCTATACCATAGCTTTGTTATCCTTTACCTTGTCACCATGGGTTTATGTGCATGTGGGTAGCTTTGCTATGCTTTACAATGATGAATCTTGAGATGAATCTTGACTAATGATATATGCAACAATGAGATAAAATTGGCTTTTATAGCAACATGTAATAGGACCCCACTGTAGGGCAAAAGCTGGGATTTCTAATACAACCACGAGTGCTATAATGGCTCTGGCTTTGGTCAAGTATAAAGATTCGTACTAGCATGTTGGCAGTTCGTGAAAGGCACCATTGCCGAGCTGGTTGCAGGGCATGTTCTAGGGTGGTTATCGCTTCGAAAGGTACCATCGAGTAGAGGCTTTGCATACCCTTGCCCTTGGGTCCGTAGGGTCTGGCAACATGTTAGGAAGACTTTTGAAAGGCTTCATAGTGTTCCCTACCCACTCACCTTGGAAGTGTTATGGGAGTTATAAACCCGGGCATATGGGTAACATGGCTTGTGGGTAAAGTGTATAACCTCTGCAGAGTGTAAATCTATCATGATAGTCGTGCTCACGGTTACGAGCGGCCTGGAAAACTCACAGTGTAGATGATCATGTTGTTTAATTATTAATGTGGTTTATTATACTCATATCATGTGGTTATTAACTAGGTTATGCATAATTAAAGCTAAGTGTTGGTAAAACTTGACCAAGATAAAAGCAACCGCAGTACAGACAATGTCAACCTTTTGAGCTTCATAACCCTATGTTACTCTTGCTAAGTACGTAAGTGCTCACTCTTGCTTTCTCAACCCCTTCAGATGGCTATGAAGACTACCGTGAGGAGTACTAGGCTAGTGGTCAACCAGTCGGCGTTCCCTGTGAAGTGGAGCTTCGTCGCGAGAGTTATCTTTATATTCCGCTGTTATGTTATTTTAATAATGTTTGTTATGTAATAAGCACTCAGTGATGGTACTATTTAAAGATTTGTCGGCTTATGTGTGTGATTGATCTCTAGGCACACATGAGTTATTCATATTCAATTTTATCCTTAAAATTAGGTGTGACAAATTGGTATCAGAGCAAGTGTTGACTGTAGGACGTAAGCCTAGTTAGAATGGTCTTCTTACCTTCTCTTTTCAAGCATACATCCTTGTATATATATTTTTCTCAAACTGTTTATGCTATACTTGACTTATTCTATTGTGAAAATGTTGTTCTAATCTACCTCTATCTTTGTCATGGATAAAGATGCCTGCCCTTCGCCGATCAGCTCGTCTCAGTTTCAGTGAGCGTGTTCCTCCGCAGCAGTTTGTACCTCCTGAACCACAAGCAACAATGGTGGAATCTCAGGAAGAACCAGAGGAGGAAATCCAGGAAATATCCAGTGGCAAAGAGTACCATGGGGAAGAGAGCCCCCATGCCCCAAGTGCTGATGTTAATTCCCCTACTTCCGATGCTGCCTTTGAAGACCTGCCAGAAGAGCCAGGGTGGATTCGCACTAAGTATATCCGAGGAGGAGCGAATAGCAGCTACACTCACTCCTAGCTGGTGGATCTTGTGGGAGAATGCCACCCAGGACCTGAAGTTACAACAATGTACACCTGCAAGGAATACAAGCACCCCCTCGCCAATACCTATTGGAAGGCGAAGATCTACATCTGTGGAAGTGCTGCTGTGCAAGCAGCGGAACGAGTGGACTATACTTTTCATAGCTGCGTTGCACATCCAACCATCGAAGTCAGCATGAAGGACGTCGCATTCTGTGCGTATATGGCTATCCACAACAAGTTTAGAGAAAGGATTGCCAACACCCGACGTCGCTTCATCCCTCGCTTCGATGCGCAGCAAGGTTGGATAACCGCCGACCCTAACGGTGAAGGTGGCCCCGTTCTCAATGAGCTCGTCGATTTCGTCCAAGAGATGATGAGTATGTATGGACATCTCCTGGTAGAAACAATGAAGCTGCGCAAGGAGCTCAAGCGTAGTTACCAACAATAAGATGAGCTTCGTGAAGAGTTTGGGTTGCCTCCGAACTTCAAGAAGATCAAGAAGTGTTAGGCTAGGAATCCCTTTTTAGTTTATACGCTAGATCGTGAGTCGTGTGTGCTAGTGTTCTTCTAAGTGCTTAGTTGCTTGTGCTTTTGCTAATGTGTGAGTTGGTTCTTTGTAATGATTGTTGAGGTTGTGGGCCTGTCCACAACGCTCATAGCTAGGTTGGGTTCTGAAAGATCTTAATAAATAAAGTTGCAGTTTTCTTTAATCTGTCTTTTCAGACCTCCCTGTCTTGTTAATTTTTCTCTTTTAATTATGAACGTCCTAAAATCACTAAAAATTAACGTAAAGTAGTAGACTTCCTTATCTTTCCGTGACCACAAGAAGCCCCCTCATATCTGTTCGGAGTTAAGAGAAACAATTCTTACAAGTTGATGTTTCTGCGCAGTTTGGTAATCTGGACAGATCTGTTTAAATACAGTTTATGACTAAGTTAATGTCAGAATCAGAAAAAGTCAGAATTACGAAAGTTGTAGATAATTTCTTTATCTTTCCAACCATGTAAGCTTTGCCTCTGTTTGAGTTCGGGAACTTCAGATATGACTGTTTTTCTAGACTGTTGTTGTGCTGAAATCCAGAAAAATTGCAGACTCGTCCCGTGTCAGGTTTTAAATTGTTCTTATGTTCTATATGACAGATGCCTCGCACCAGGACCAACTCTGGATCCAACACCAGTGACAACAACAACGACAACAACAACTAGCACCCTCTACCTCCACCACCTGCAATGACCCCGGAACAGATGCAAGCTCAGATGATGCAGACAATGCAAGCCATGATGCAGTTCATGCAGAATCAACCCCATCAACCTGCCGGAGCTCCACCTGTCAATAAACGGAGGGAATTTCTGCAAGGACACCCTCTTGTCTTCTCTCATGCCAGTGATCCGTTGGAGGCGGATGATTGGTTGTGTGCGGTAGAGAAGCAACTCAACATCGCACAGTGCAATGACCAGGAGAAGGTTCTGTACGCTTCTGGTCAGCTTCAAGGTGCAGCTAGACTTGGTGGGAAACGTATCAAGATGCTTGGCCCGGCAATGCCCCTGCTATCACTTGGGAAGAGTTTTCCCGGAACTTCAAGGCATGCCACATTCCAGAAGGAATCATAGAGCTAAAGCAAGAAGAATTCAGAAATCTTCGGTTGGGACAGATGTCAGTCAGCGAGTACCATGACAAGTTCTCGCAGCTAGCTCGCTATGCTCCCAATGAAGTAAGGGATGATGCTGATAAGCAGCGTCTCTTCTTAAAGGGGATCTACTATGAACTCCGGTTGCAGTTAAAGGGTAATGAACCGTGCCATCGTCCTGGACAATGAACGTAGGGAGATGGACAAGAAGAGGAAGCTTAGAGGACAAGCTTCTAGGAGTAACACTCGCCAGCGTCCCAACTATCCTCAGCAGGGTTACCAGCAGAGGTACCAAGGTACATCCAACTTTGGGAACCGCAACCCGAACCAGCAACGTCCGCCGTTCCAACAACAAGGTGGTCACTCAGGACCTCGTCAAGGCTCATCCAGCAGTACCCCAGCAAAGACTAATGTTCCCCACACCCCTACCAAGTGTTTTTCTTGTGGTGAACCCGGACACATCTCCTACAACTGCCCCAAGAAGCAGAACCAGTTGAACCCTCCAAGCCAGAGTAGCAACAAGCAAAGGGGAAGAAACCAACCACCACCCCATGGAAGGAGTGTGAACCATGTCTCCGCGGAAGCAGTCAGGAAGCGCTAGAAGTGATGATGGGTACGTTCCAAGTCAACTCCATCCCCGCTTCTATTCTGTTTGATTCTGGAGCATCGCATTCTTTCATATCGCAAGCTTTTGTTAGAATGCATGGAATATCTATGTTAGCAATGCAAAATCCTATAATCGTAAATTCACCGGGTGGGGTTATGAGAACCGATTGTTATTGTCCATCGGTTACTGTTGCTCTAAAGGAATAGACTTCAAAGCTAGACTTACAGTGTTGAGAACCGCTGGAATCAATGTTATTTTGGGATTGGATTGGATGAAGAAATATAGCGCAGTGATCAAGTGTGATAAGAAGATAGTTGAGCTGTCTACACCTATAGGGAACAGGATCAGTGTTGATGTGATTATGGAACCTCCACCGACAGCCGCCGTCAACCAGCTTGAGCAGAATGACAACCTAGCAAATAGGGTTGCGGATGAATTTCCAGATGTATTCCCAGAAGATTTGCTAGGTATGCCTCCCGATCGTGACATTGAGTTTATAATTGAGTTAATACATGGAACTGCACCTATAGCTAAAAGACCATATAGGATGGGAATAAAAGAATTAGAAGAACTTAAGAAACAAATTAAAGAGTTGTCGGATAAAGGTTTTATTCGTCCCAGGATGCACCAAAGCCTCGTACAATGGGTTGGGGACAAGATTGAAGTCGTCCGAAGTGAAGCCCCATCAATTGTTGCGTCGGCAGAATCAGAAACATATGAGCAGACCAAATGCATATCAGGTGAAGCTTGAGATACTGAGTTCCTCAAAGTTGCCGATTATCGAATTATACCGATCCAAGCAGTCGGTTCTGAAGAAGAGTTTTAATAGATTGGTTTGCCGATGACGGAAAACTTGGGCAGGGGTTTACATCGGCAGATGATTTACTAGAGATAGATATCAGCGATGGCAGCAAGCCTAGGCCAACTTTTATTAGTGCTAAGTTAGATTCCCAATGTAAGCAACAGTTGAGTGATTTATTAAAAGAATATAAAGATTGTTTTGCTTGGGATTCTACAGAGATGCCAGGTTTAGACCGATCAATAGTCGAACATCGGTTACCTGTTAAAGCTGGTTTCCAACCACATCGGCAGCCAGCACACCGATGCAATCCTAATGTGTTACCCGATATTAAGGCTGAAATTACAAAATTAATTGAGGTTGGTTTTATTCGGAAATGCCGATACGCTGAATGGATTTCTAATGTGGTTCCTGTATATAAGAAAAATGGAAAACTTCGTGTTTGTATTGACTTCAGGAATATCTCAATAAAGCTACGTCGATGGACGGTTACCCGATGCCTGTTGCTGATCTACTAGTTGATGCTGCGGCTGGTCATCAAATCATTAGTTTTATGGATGGTAACGCTGGGTATAATCAGATATTCATGGCTGAAGAAGATATATCCAAGACTGCTTTCAGATGTCCAGGTCATGTTGGTTTATTTGAATGGGTCGTGATGACTTTTGGCTTGAAGAACGCCGATGCTACTTATCAAAGGGCGATGAATTCTATTTTTCATAAGTACATCGGCACATTGGTTGTAAACTATATTGGCGATGTGGTGGTCAAATCCGATTTTGAGAAGCATCTTGCCGATTTGCGGAAAATTCTAGAATGCACAAGGGAACATGGGTTAAAGATGAATCCGAATAAGTGTGCGTTTGGTGTATCAGCAAGTCAATTTCTAGGTTTCATGGTGCATCAAAGAGGTATCGAAATCGGCAGAAAATCCATTGATACAATTAATAAGGTGGTTGCTCCTACAAACAAAACTGAGTTGCAATCCTTGATCGGTAAAATTAATTTTATTAGAAGATTTATATCTAATTTGTCTGGGAAGATTAAGTCTTTTAGCTCGTTACTAAAACTGAAAGCCAGTCAAGAATTTGCATGGAAGAAAGAACAACAATCAGCCTTAGAAGAAATTAAAAGATATTTGGTAAATCCTCCAGTCTTGGTCCCGCCTCAACACGGAAAACCTTTTAGATTGTATTTGTCTGCCGATGACGGCGTTATCAGATCAGCCTTAATCTAAGAATTTGAAGGGAAGGAGTGCGTAATTTATTATTTGAGTAAAAGGCTGGTGGATGCTGAAACCAGGTATTCGGCCGTTGAAAGATTGTGTTTATGTCTATACTTCTCTTGCATGAAATTGAGGCATTATTTGCTATCGGTTGAATGTTAAGGGACAGGTGATGGCTGACTTTGTTACTCAGCATTGTGGTACAATGAGTTCCGTAGAGATTGCTCCTTGGACCTTATTCTTTGATGGATCCATGTGTAAGGAATGAGCAGGTATCGACATTGTCTTAATTTCGCCCAAAGGACAAAGTATGAGGTCTCATTGCCGATCACTGCTACTTCAACAAACAACGAGGATGAATACCAGACTTTGTTAAAAGGGTTGGAATTACTCATGGAAGTGCGTGCTGATGCCGTTGAAATCTTTGGCGATTCTATGTTGGTGATCAATCAATTGGCTGGAATATATGAATGCCGAAGTGAAATTTTGATTGCACACCATAAAAAGTGTTTGCAATTATTAAAGGAATTTAAAGAATACCGCCTTGAGCATATTCCCTGTCTGCATAATGAAGAGGCTAATCGGCTAGCACAACACGCTTCAGGGTATCAGCTAATTCAAGAAGTAATAACATCGCTAATGGCTGTCGATGACTGGAGAAAAGAAATTGCTGATTACTTGAGGAATCCTTCTAAAAAGGTCGAAAGACGTTTGAGGTTTCAGGCTACCAAGTACGTGCTCCTTGATGATGAATTATATTATCAGACGATTGATGGAGTTTTTCTCAAGTGCCTTAGTAAAGAGGAATTGAAAAGGCTGATGGGTGAGATTCATGAAGGAGTATGTGGAGTGCATCAGTTGGCATTCAAAATGAAGTGGATGATCAGGCGGAACGATTATTTTTGGCCAACGATTCTTGAGGATTGTTTTGGATATTTCAAAGGGTGTCAAGATTGTCAGAAGTTTGGTAATGTTCAGAGTGCACCTGCATCAGCAATGAATCCTATCATCAAGCCTTAGCCGTTTAGAGGGTGGGCCATCGATCTCATCGCCCAAATTTATCCTCCATCAAGTAAAGGACATAAATTTATACTTGTTGCTACCGATTATTTCACGAAATGGGTTGAAGCTATTCCTTTGAAAAAGGTGACATCGACAAACATGATAGATTTTGTAAAAGAGCATATTGTTTACCGATTTGGTATTCCTCAGACTATCACAACTGATCAGGGGACCATGTTCACATCGGGGGAGTTTGATGAATTTGCTATTGGTATGGGGTTCAAGGTGTTAAATTCTTCTCCTTATTATGCTCAAGCTAATGGTCAGGCCAAGGCATCTAATAAGGGAGTGATCAAGCTTATCAAGCGCAAGATTGAAGAGAACCCTAGGAGGTGGCATATAGTGTTGAATGAGGCTTTGTGGTCATATCGGATGGCATGACATGGCGCAACTAAAGTTTCACCGTACCAGTTAGTTTATGGACACGATGTTGTCCTACCTTGGGAAGTTAAAACTGGTTCTAGGCGGTTGTTTTCTCAAGATCAATTGACAGCCGATGAATATGATGTCGTTATGAAGGATGAATTGGAGGATCTAGCGAGTCATTGGCTGAGAGCTCTAATCAGCATTGAAGAGAACAAGAAAAGGGTTGTCAGGTGGTATAACAAGAAAGTGAAAACGAAAGAGTTTGCCGATGGTGATCTGGTATGGAAACTGATTTTACCGATTGGGACTAAGAGTTCAAAGTTTGGAAAATGGTCTCCTTATTGGGAGGGTCCTTTTCGGATAAATTAGTTTGTTCCTAGCAATGCATATATTTTGGAAACCCTTGAAGGGGTCGCATTTTCCAGAGCAATCAATGGTAAATATTTGAAGAAATATTATCCTAGTATCTGGATGGATGCATAAAGCAATACATAGATAATTACTGATGAGAAAGTTTGCAGAACATCTGTAGAAAGGGCATTAACGTTATAATACAAAGAGATCAGTTGTCAAGTTCGCAGTTGCCGACACAGTGAATTACAACAAAGATTGAATAGATGAAATCGCGCGAAGGCGAATTTGGTCCGCTTCCTCTATCTCCATAGCATTGTCATCGGCGGCACCCTCAATTGGCTTAATCTTCCTCTTCAACAGAAGGGTGTGGCGAGCATCAGCATCCCTCTCTTGTTGTAGGGCTTTGGTGGTGTCGGGAAGTTGAGTCTTCTTCTGATTGGTTGAGTTTAAAGCTTCATCTACTTTCTTCAACTCGGCTAGCAACTGTTCTTTTTGTGCCGATAGACGGGTGATCTCTTGTTCAAGCTCAATGCTGGAGGCTTCCAGACGGCCGATGTCTTTGTGCTTTTCTTCAGCGTTTTGCTTGAACTTGAGAATTTCTTCTTCAAGTTTTGCTTGAGTGGCTCTATCGGCGATGCGGCGTGAAGCCTTTTGATATTGTGACTGCCGACTCTCGAGGAATGCCGCTTGGAAGAGTATTTATTCAATATCGGCAGGCAGATGGCCTTGAATTGCCCTGAAAGCTACCCTTACTTCACTACAATCTTGGACTAGTTGGGATGTATTTTGTTGCAGTAGAAGTAGCAGTGCTTCAAGTTTGGATTTTACTTCTGCCGATATGACAATTGAAGCTTGGACAGAGCTTTCTTCTTCTTCATCATCATCTGGTATGTTGATAGCAAAGGAGAATAAGCTGTTGGGAGAATCTTGGGCCTGAAAGGAAAAGAATTAGAGTTTGTCAGTTGAAAGCTTGTGTCTTGCGAGTTTATGACAGATAGTTGATTTACCTGCTTTAGAGCAATTCCTCGGCTTGGACTTGGCAGGGTGGCTGGCGTAGCTGTGTTTTGAGGATCGGCAATAGTTGCCGATGAACTTGCCTATGTGGAAAGAACAGTTGGTGCTGGTGCTGATGTCGATGCCGGTGTCATTTCTATTGTTGTGGCCAACTCCTACGGCACCGGTACTATCCCTTGGGTGGGGATCTCAATCGGTGATTGATCAAGGATGGATGCCGATGCTAGCTTTGGTGTTGGCGTATCAGTAGGAGATTGAGGAGACATTGCCGGTGACGTGACTAAAGCCGATGGCTTCGGACGTTTTGGTGGGGGAGCGGTACTTGATGAGCCTTGGCATTTCGACTGTTGCACTTGGGGGGCATCGGCAGGCCGAGCTAAAAAAGTTTGTACACTTGGAACGGCCGCCGATGAACTTGTCTGCTACAGAGAAAAACATTTGATGCAGATTGAGAATTAAATGAGAATTGCCGATTAAAAATGTTGTGATCAGCACGAATAAGTGAGGATTTGTTACCGTGAAAGCTTGCGCCAAGACAGCGGAAGCGGTGGCAGCAGCACCGGCTGGCAGTGGTTTGGACTTGATGGTGACCTTAGGGACTGCCCTTCGATGCATGAGGGAAGCCAACGAAGGGGCCCTGCTACCAATTACCGATGTAGGGTTAATCGGTCGCAAGTTGAAATATTTACCGCTTCTACTCTTTTTGGGGATCAAATTGTTAACCTGTTGGCAGAAAATCAGTTACCGATGCATTTGAAGGGAAATAAAAGAAAAATAGTGTCGGAAATAAACTCACCGCGTCATCAGGAACAATGTGATCAACATCAATCAAGTGCCGATAGTAGTGTGATGATGCAGCAAACAGTTGATCTTTCCACTCTTGCCACCAGGATTTGTATGACTCAGTAATGAAGGATGTTGGCGCCCAAGAGGATAAATCAATGTTGGTTACATCGGCCTGAGAGGGGAGATTGATGATCTTATTCCAGTCCATAACGCTGGAGATAACTTCTCTCGGTTTTATCACATCGGCATAGCTGAGTTTGAATGGCAGTTGACCAAACGCTAACTGTGTTGCTGCTGCCGATGGATAGTAGAATTCATAGGTTGGATAAGTGTTCTTCCCGCTCTCGAAGATGTTGACTTGGATGGCCCGGGGAGTAAGGGTAGCCTTCATGATTCCTTCATTCTGTGGTATATCTCCATCGGTGAGATTGAAAGAGAGTGGAAATCGATTATCCTCATCAATATAGGGCCACCAGACCCGTTCCACAGTAGGAATTCCATAGTAAAATCTCTGAAATAACATGCCGAATTGATCCTCATTGGCATCGGTTCCTGGTAGCACTATTATGGCTTCCCCGAAATTGAGTGGGGAGCGGGTTGCCGATTCATCGTCAGCAAGTACATAGTCCTCAGTTAAATCTCTTAGGAATTGCTAGCTAAACAAATCAAATTGAAGACACTTATGCATATGGGCGTTTAGCCACAAGTTGATGAACCACCAGGGGCCTCCGAGGTTGCCGATGGGCTCGCCTAGCAGTAATTTTTCCGACACCTGGTGCAGGAGGTGATAGACTGAACAAAGGAGGTATCGACCAAGAGGATGTCCTGCTCCATCGGCCAAGAGCTCTGCTGCAGGAAGGTACATGTTGGTGGGTCCAATTGTCCTACCGCAGAAAATGAACTTCTCTAGCCACATATTCAAGAAAGTGGCATGTTCCCTCTGGTTTACTGATCCGGACTTTTGATATTCTTGAACATATCTGGTCCACCCGCCGATGTTGCGAGTGCTTACCCGATGATCGGGCTTCCTATGTAAGAGGGTGGCATTGTCGGCAGAAGAGACATCGAGACCGGTAAGCATATGCACATCAGCAAGTGTGAGGGTGGCTGGTCCGTGTCTAAATACGAAAGCGTTCATTGTATGAGACCAAAAGTAAGAGGCAGCAATCATAATATTCTCGTTCTTGGCCATATCGGCAATGGATAATTTGATGCACTGGTCTAGGTTGTGTTCTGCCCAGTAGACTTGTTGTGTCCTAGCCATCCTAAGATACCAATTTTTCCACCCTTTGGTAGGTTTAGGCTAAGAACGGAAAATATCTGTCCATAACCCTAGATTGAAATATTCAGCTCTAAAAGGGACACGGTTGGTTTCCGCATTGATGAGTTCGGTTGGATCGGTATTCCCCATTGGACCCAAACAACAAAGGTGTGCTTGATCGATAGGGATCAGTTTTCTACTGCGCATTTCCTAGATTCAGAAAGCAAAAGAAGAAGGGAGAAAGGAGATCACGAAATAGGACCGAGAGAAATTGCAGAATGTGGAGCGAGGAAAGAAGAAATTTACCGTAGGAACATTGAAGCTGATCGCCATCGAGATGAAAAAGTTCTTGCAAGATTTGCGCCTTCTGGTGGAAGAAGAAGCCGCCGTTTGGATGATTGCCGGGGTGCTCTTCGGAAATGTTGGTGGAATAGGGATGAAGGTATGAACTCAGGGTGAAAAGAAGAACGGATGGGTGTCTTTATAAGCCTAGGTCAACGGGCGTTTTCGAATTTTCCTTTTTGATTGAGCAGAGATATGAAAGGATGTGGTGGTGAGTTTGCGCGGCGATTAAAGAATTGTGGTTGTTGGCACTACAATTATGGGGTGTTGTTGGTAAATTGCGATGATTGTGCACGATGATCGAGGTAATGGCGCAGGCATTCTTGGAGGGAAAAGATTACAGTAGAGGAAATTTCGGCGCGTAAAATATTTTACACTCCGAAATTGGGGGGCATCTGTTGACACCGTTTTTGGTACGGGTCAATGTGAATTGAGTATGCTGATCGGCAAGGAGGTGATCGCTATTCCCTATCGGTATCAAGACTCTACTAGATGAATTACCGATGAGGATGAAAGAAGTTTTCGATGATGAATTTGATTAAAGGAGCGTCGGGGAAAAAGGAAAGCTACTTGCTGATAGGAAAATGTTGCTAATAAAGGCAGGTGTTGCCGATAGGAAGATATGTCGATGGGTATAGGATGACGTGATGACGTCAGCAGAAGTTGCCAATGGTAGTAGAGGAAGGTTGCAGATTGGAAGGAATCTGCCAATGGAAGGTTTCATCGTAAGAAGGACAGATAAGGAAACTGGTGATTTTTATGCCAGTATTATTATAGTTTGAGTCCGACTCTTGTACGAGTCGTTTATTTCCTTAAAAATAGGGGTTTCATTTAGGTATGAGTCGTGTCTGTATACAACTACTCCTGTTGGGGTATAAATATGTATCGAGGGGTGGTGTAGAGGATATATACAATCAATAAAATACATCTATTATTTTCATCTACTTTTCCAGCAAATCTACTTTTATCTCATTAGTTCTAGTTCATCTACAAGTTCTTACGAAGTCTCAACGGGCTGCATCCACAAGATCTCTGTCAGCTTTGCTAGTTCCGCGTTTTGAGCAATCTGAGCTTTGACGTCCGAGCGTATCGTTGTCGTCTCGTTCAATTTTGTTCTAGTTATCATCCTTGTCGATTAACTAGTCAAATCGACTGGCACACCTTGGATACTGAATTCGGGTATAGGCCCGAGGTGTTCGCAGATCCGACGCTTCTTGTGTCAATAGACCCATATGGGAAGCAGTCTCGAACACACGGTGAAGTGCTCACAATGCAGACCCAACTCGATCTTTCCAATTCACAAAATAGAGAGCAATTTCATTTTAGATATTAATCATGGTGCTCAAAGGTAGTGAATGAAACAATGAAGAGCCATAGTTACAAGCTATATACAAGGCAGTCAAGAAGGATCTTCAAAAGCCTACACATGCTAGTGCCATTTCAGAGGTGACATGGGGAATTAAATTCAGTTTTAAAGCTTTTCTAACTTAGCTCTATTGCATATCATGAGATCAAAGAGAGTCTAAGTTAGGCAACACCATAGACACATAAAGCACCTCAAACAGAGCATAGATTCATTATATCGGCTATAGATATGAACCTTAAAATGAACTATGTCACAAATGCAAATGATATGCACAATGCATTGACACCAATTAACACTAAGAAGACACCAAAGAAAACAAAGGAAAGACAAATAAGAACCAAAAAAAAGAACTATGATACACAAAGGTTTCCCTTAACTAAAAAGGGAAACACACACCCAACTCGCCCCGAAGGCGAGAAAACGTAGCTTAATCCAAAGGCTCTGTGAGAATATCCGCAAGCTGGTTGTGGTTCTTGACATGCCGGAGGTCAATGTCGCCCTTCTCATAGTGATCACGCAAGAAGTGAAAGCGGACCTCAATGTGCTCGGTCTTGGAGTGAAGCACGGGATTTTTGGCCACACTAATTGCACTCGTGCTATCGCAAAGCAGAGGCACTTTAGTAAACTCAAGACCGAAATCCTTCAAAGTGACAATCATCCAAATCAACTATGAGCAACAACAAGCCGTGGCAACGTACTCAGCTTCGCACATCGACTGTGTCACGCTAGATTGTTTGCGAGAAGACCAAGAAACCAAAGAAGACTCGAGAAACTAGCAAGTCCCAGAAGTGGACTTCCGATCAAGTCGGCAACCGACAAAGTCGGACGTCAGAATAACCGCAAAGAACAAGAGAGGAAGAGTTGGAGAACCAAAGACCAAATTTGGGAGTGAATCGCAGGTACCTCATGATGCGTTTTACTGCCTTCTTGTGCGAAGTCCGTGGGGATGCCTGAAAGCATGCACACAGGCAGACGGCAAACTGAATGTCCGGCCGGATCGCCGTCAGGTACAGAAGTGACCCGATCATGCTTCGGTACTCAGTCTGGTCCACTGCCTCTCCTTCCTCATCCGCATCCAAGGCAGTAGTAGTTGACATAGGCGTCGAGAGGGGCTTTCCCTCGCCCATGTCAAACTTCTTCAAGATATCCTTTGTGTACTTGCATTGGTGCACAAACGTCCCTTCCCGGGTTTGCTTGATTTGCAACCCGAGAAAGAAAGTCAACTCTCCCATCATGCTCATCTCAAATTCCCTGCTCATAAGATCTGCAAACTTGACAACAAGAGCATGAGAAGAACCACCAAAGATGATATCATCCACGTATATTTGGACAAGGAGAGTGTCTTTGCCTTGCTTGAGGAGAAACAATGTCTTATCTACCGATACCATTTTAAAGCCCTTAGCAAGAAAAAAAGGTTTTTAGCCTATCATACCATGCTCTAGGTGCTTGTTTCAAACCATACAAAGCTTTGTGAAGTTTGAACACATGGTTTGGAAACTTGGAATTTTCGAAACCGGGAGGTTGTTTAACATAAACTTCCTCCTCTATGTAGCCATTTAAGAAAGAACTTTTAACTTCCATTTGAAAAAGTTTAAAACCCTTAGAAGCCGCAAAAGCTAGAAGGATTCTAATGGCTTCTAAACGAGCTACGGGAGCAAAGGTTTCCTCATATTCTATTCCCTACTTTTGACAAAAGCCTTGAGCTACCAACCTAGCCTTGTTGCGCACTACCACCCCATCCTCACTTTGTTTGTTTTTGAAAACCCATTTGGTACCTATGGGGTGGCAACTAGGTGGTGGAGGAATTAAGACCCAAATGCGGTTTCGCTCAAAGTTTTCTAACTCCTCATGCATGACATTAACCCAATCCGGATCCATCAAAGCGTGTCCAACATCCTGGGGCTCAAAAGAAGTGACAAAAGCCGAATGAGCAAAGTGAGAGAGATAGGACCTAGACCGCATGACTCGACGGTCGATGTCGCCGATGATGTTCTCCGGCGGGTGTTGCCGCTGGAAGTGGCGGGGAGCCTGCCTGGACGAAGTGGCCTCCCCCTCGACAGCAGCTGGAGCTCCATCAGGTGCAACGGGCACCAACTGAGGAAGCTACTCGAATGGCCCCCATGTAGAGGAAGTAGTTTGAAGGACCGAGAACGGCGACCAGAGGGGGTTGAATGGGAGCCAAATAAAAATTCCTTTCGGAAACTTCTATTGCTTGACCCTTGTCCCAAACACACCCAAAACTCGAGCTCGGATGAAACGATGCGCACACGACCTAACAAGTAGGTGGACACCTTAGGAAGACTCCTAGAGGTGTAGTGGAGCGGTCGGAGAAGTTCGGTGAAAGATCGAAACCACTAACTCGAAATGTGACCCGAAAGAGGTGCTCTCAACCTCTAGAGAGAAGAGGCAAGAGCACACCCAAAAACTTGTGAGAAATGGTCTCAAAAGTGCCTCATCATGTTCCCTACGTGAATATGAATCCAACGCAACAAACGGAACTTGATTCGGAGTCCGGATGACAGAGATACAAGCAAAACAGTTCTGCAGCTTCCGCGGAATCTCCGGGAGAGAACCTCGGACTGTCCGCCCTTGCTGAAAATTGACCAGCGGACAGTTCGCAAATAGGCCCCGGACAGTCCGCCGTTATGTCGAAAACGCTCAAACAGAATGACCAGAAACAGTGTTTCTCAGCGGAAATGAACTGCGGACAGTCCGCGAAAAATCCTGGACAGTCCGCCGGCAAAACTCAGAAAAACACTCCGAGAAGCACCGGTTCTGCCCCGACTCCCGGACTGTCCGCGGTTGCGTGGACAGACCCGATTTGGGGGCGATTTTGAATCGCCTCTTCCCCAAATCTTCCCAAATCACTTCCAAATCTTCACCAATAGCCACCAAACTTTGTGGGCATGATCCAAGGTTATGGAGGAGCTATCCCGAAGAAATCATCACTCAATTTGGTGTGAATCAAAGGGAGCAAAAGGAATTTGGGAAAAATGCTCAAGAACATGAAATAGAAATTGCCCGATCTAAGTGCTCAAGATGTTTGCAGCAAAACCCTTCGGTGCAAATCTTCTATTCGTGATCCCGCACATCTTGGTTCAAACGGAATCGCAAAACTTGCTCTAATCGGAAGAACTCATCTCATGAACTTAGAGGATTAGAGAGAAGCAAAACGCGATTAGCAAAGAACACAAGCAAAAGAGACACAATCACCGAATCAAAGCCACCATGCCTTACGGAGGGTAAGGCCTCAGATTCCCACTTAAAATCAAAGTGCAATATCCTTACACTAGGGACCTCATGAACTAGAGAGATAAACTAGAGAGAGAGAGTGTAGGTGCAAATGACTAGGGTTCAAGAGGTGAGATGAGGGATACCCCTTCACCCCCTACTTAACGGGCTTTGGCTATTTCCCAAAGACCCCCTTAGATACAAGACTGAATTACCTAGCCCTAAGACATTATAATCCAACTCGGTAACTCGCAGCCACTCGTTTGAATGGACAGTCCCGCTTCCTGCCGGGAGTTGCCATCGCCTCGACGCAACCTCTAGGAATCGGCCACGTGCCATCCCTGCTTCCTCGGAAGCTCCGCCTAGGTTTTGAGGCCCAAACCCAGGAAACCCGCCACCGGTAGCTTTGGGCTCAACTACCAAACCCCGAGTTTTGCGTCCCAAACTCGGAAACCGACGCAGATGGTTTTGAGCCCCAAACCACCAAACCACTCGACGCGAGCCACCTTGTCTTCACTCGGTCGGAATCTGAGTCCCCTGAGCCTCCGCTCGACTCGCGCGTCCACCGTCTTGACTCGGCCGACTCGGTCCGAGCCCGCTTCCACCCTTCACCGCTCTCAGTCCATCGGCACGGCAAGCCTCTACTCAACCTTCTCCAGGCCATTGACCACTATCAATAGGCATAGTACCTGCACACCTCAAGCCGATAGACAAGCACACATTTGCTTTCGCAAATGATTAGTTTAAGCCACTCAAACTGAAATACTCAAGTGCTGGGCAATCACTCATCACAAAACTGAACTACATGGGTACTTATCCACCATGTGTTCGCAATCTCCCCCTTGATGAGTGCATTGTCAACACAAGTGCATTTCAGATTTGAGCCACAAGATAAAGCTCTCCAAATGACCAAAAAGCTAAGAAAGCCAAAAACGGGGTCACTTGAGAGAAGCAAAATGAGTCCAAAAACTTGGTTCCCAAAGACATGGGCAACGGCTCGACGCAACCAAGTAAATCAAAGCTATCCCTCAAGAAGAGGCAGAAACGGGCTCAACACCGCTAGCAAGCCAAGATACCAAACACAGCTCTCAACTCTCAGAATACCAAGTGAAACACCAAGAGAAGCTCAAAGAAACCAATAACACCAAATACGGCTCAAATGGCCAATCGGAACCTGTCAGAACCAATAAGGTAAGCTAGACCCTCCAGAAGAGGCAAAGGCTCAACACATCTACCAAAAGCCCCCCTTGGGCAAAAGCACACTCAAGATACCAAGAAGGGTGAAACGAACCAAGTACGCAAAAGAGATACCAAAGGAAGGATCAAAGCGAAACAAAGCTCAAAAAGCCACAAATTCCAATTTCTCCCCCTTGACTAATGCAAGTATGAAAATGCACCGTTTTCTCCCCCTTGGTTGAATATGAGTGAAATGCACATTTCTCCCCTTTGTTGACACATGAAACTCATCAAAGCTCAAAACTCAAGATTTCGGCCACAAATGCCATGAAATGCAAAATGAGTGCAAAAGCTTCATACATAGA